>JAQGBH010004253.1:0-17375 GCA_034698265.1 Sminthurinus aureus | reverse complement strand
ATTGTTTCTTTGTTGAAATGTACAATGTTGATTTGTTGTGTGTTGAAAAGCTCATTGTTGAAATGATCAATGTTGAAATGTTGATTGTTGAAATGATCATTGGTGAAATTTTGAAACTGTTGAAATTTTGAAACTGTTGAAATGTTTTTGTTGAACGTGTAGGATACCAAAATTTCCAGTGGCACTGGAAATTTTTCAAAAAAATAAAAACTCATTTAATCGTACCGGATGCTGGAAGCCGGAAGTCAGAAGTCTGATTTTTATATCTCTTGTGTTTCTCTGGTCTGGTTGATTCGACGTTCGACGTTCGACATTCGACATTCGATATTCGACATTCAATGACATTAACGCCACTGTTTTTTAATTTTCGCCTAGAAATCTCCATAGTGTTAAAGATTTCGTCCTTTTCTCTGATGTCTCAAATCTCAAGCCTATTGATTATCGATCTCATCCTAAATCTAGATTCTAGAATATAGATTTTAGGCTGTTTCTAATTTCTTCTCTTTTAAGTTTCAAGGTTCGAGCTTCCTTACAATTTGGAGTGTGCAGTTTTTAGTGTCCTTGTTGAATGTGGAAATAGGAAGCAAAGTGTATTGACTATTCACTTTTGAGTATTCAGTATTTAGGATTTAGGATTTACAGTCAAGTTAAGACAAGGAGACGTTGAAAAAGAGACCCCAGACAAGAGACAAATTTGCTCATATCTTTTGTACTCGAATATTAGAGATTGGAGACAAGTGGCACTGATTTAAATTTGTACATGCATCTTCAAATCCTGTCGAGGCTGCAGCTGGTGTCAGCCTCCATGTCGATGTTGAGGTCGGTTTTGGTGATCGTAACGATGACGGTGATGTAAGCAGTAAGCAGGTGGATTCGGTTCATAGGAGCATATTGGATATTGGAATGAAAACATGTGGGATGTGGAAATTTTCATTCACTAAATGCCGTCATCATCATCATCATCATCATCGGCGTCGTCGTCATGAATATGGGTAATATAAATCCACAAGGAGAGAAATGACAATAGGAGGAAATAAACCAGACCAGATTGCAGCCTAAAAGTACAATATACAATATACAATAGAACAGAACAGAATACAACAGATTCGGATTTAAGGGCGATAGATATTTCAGCTCAGCTCAGCTCAGCTCAGCTCAAATAAAGTAAAGTCTCGAGTCAAGTCAAGTCAATGCAAGAATAATAATGATGATAATACTCCGTCTCTTTACGCTTTATTGTCCGATTGAGATGGATTTTCCGATTCGGATTTAGATTACGATTTAGATTCACAGCCACAGTCACAGTCACAGCCAGGCTCAGAGTCAGCGAAAGCGTCAGCATATGGATCTTTATGAATGGAATGAAACGGAGAAAGAGGGAATTATTCCTTTGAATATGGAGAATGGAGAATGGAGAAAAGGCGAAAGCCATGGAAGAGAAGAGATACGGAGCATTCACATTAACATCAACCTATGTCATTCTCCATTCTCCAAATCTAAGCCCCGGATTCGAATTCACATTCAAATTCAGATTTAGATTTGCATTCAACTTTATGAATGTGAATGTAAATGTGAGCTGGAATCTGCAATCTGCAGTCTAGAATCTAGAATCTGGAATTTGAATGGATGTGAAGAAGAAGAAGCGACTCGCTTTCTTTTGTATAGGTATTTATTTTATGATGATGAGACAGAGATTAGTCACCACAAACTACAGATAGAAACTAGAAACTGTGGATTGTGGATTTCAGATTTTAGATTGTAGAGTGCGACGTTTTAAATTCTGAATCCGTTTTTTCAAATTCACATTGCTACAACTGCAGAATGCTGATTGTGGATTGTGGATTGCGAAAAGTCAAATGCCTACATAAATAAGCAGCGCACATTGTACGATTGACAATACCGGATTTTAGATTTACATGTTTTTTATGCAGATTTTCAAGTAACTTTTCTTGCGTTTCTACGGAAAATTCATAAAAATTTAGCATATCTATATTTCCAGTTCAAAATTTCTGTGTTCTGTATTGCGTATTGAGTACTGACAATAACAATTGACAATTGAGAGCGTACTAAGCCAAATTGAGAAAACTGGATGAGTCAGCTTCCTGTTTTTTGTACTGTCAATTGTCAATTGTGCGTCAGAAGAGAACGGATCCAATGAAATATCTCGTCAGATCACGTTACCGAAATTTATAATGACGGCGTTATATAAATCTCAACTCTCACTTTTCAACACATTTGGATTTTGAAGTTTGAATTTTTAATGGTTTGGAATCTGTAATCGGAAAACTAGAAACAAGAAACTCGCGCGTGAGCCAAAACAGTAACAGAAACAACTGGGACCTAAAAAGAAAGATTAAATTGAGACTACGGAAAAGAGACTGGTGAAAAACTAAAGTTTTTTTGTGACAAAAGGAATTTTTCTCCTGTAGGAGGACGTCTTCATCATTTCGATTAAGATCAGAACCAGAATCTGAATACAGTGGTGACACTTTTGATTCTGCATTCTTCATTCCCCATCTCCGCATCTCCGCTTTTCCTCTACGTTTTAATTCATTTCATATTCTTTATTCTTTGTCTTTTGTCATTTCTCCTTGACGAAAAAAAGAAAGTTTGGAACTTGTTCATGAATCCTCATTCCAACTTTCAACTTCCAACGCAACGTCCCTTTTTCTAGAATCTTGAATCTAGAATCTAGAGTCTGGAGTCCTGAGTCCTGACGCTTCAAACTTGCTACTTAAAATGTAAAGTGAGGAGATTTATGAGGTGGCCTCATAAATTTTATAAAGCACCCAATGACCCCATACATTAATCGCCATGCTACAATTGCACCCCAGATTACAGATATTCCGCTTAAAATACAGAAATACCTGTGTCATTTATCATGAGTGGGAAAACGAACAACGAGGAAGAGATGTCTCCAAGAGCAAGAAAAAAAAACACGAGAACAAAAAGTAAAGAGTGCGCGAGTGAATTGAATTCATTTTAATTTCTATACAACATAAAACTAGACTAGATTTTGATCCTTGTGAATCGAATCATCAGTTAAAATAAATTAATCAAATTATTACTATGAGAAAAAAAGTTATCAATCTAGACAAAATGTTTTGAGTGGCGTCGGAATGTTACAACTTTCAATATTTGTTTTTTTTTTTGTCAAACTTACGATTATAAGCCGTTCATCAATTTTATCTTTCCATAGAGAAATCTTACTTAGTATAGTTTTCTTTGAATTTTGAACTTTGGGAAACCACATGAAAACCAAGATTGAATCGGAATCCATTTTGTAAATTACATGACAAAACTCACCGTCTCAAATTGTAATAGAATAAAAACTGGAAACCATACAACGCGCAGTGGAGCGAAAGAATGTTGAATGTTTAATTTCCTCTGTTTTAACCGTTTTAGCTTTTAAATTTTGGTGGTCAGCTTAAAAATTGTAAACAAAAATGGGAAATGACGTAATTTGTTGTACTTTTTAATGCCGGCACGCGGCTCGAAGCTCGAAGCTCGGACGGTGAAAACGGAAACGGAAACGGTCATGATATTTTCTGCAAGGACTAAAAGTTTAAAAAATGAAATGTAAAAGTCACCACTAGAAACAGGAGAAACGGACTCGGAAATTTCAGAAGACTAGGAAAAATCATGTCAAATTGTGAAAAAGCTCAAAATTCAACTCCAACTCTGAATTCAGATTCAAATGCGGATGGAAATCTTACAACAACTGGGATACGCCTCGTAGACATTGAGCTACAAATTCTGTGCACCTCTTTTCTCACTGTGTCAAAACCAAATTACAGTTCGAATCTGATACCAAATCCAGCTCCGTCTTCTCGTGCTCAGCCGAAATAAACATGCAACTCCGTCCAAAATTTGACCTTCGGTCACTAAATCCTAAAAATTAGATTTTTAATTTCAAAAACAACATAACCGGATCAAAAAACAATGGAAAAGAAGAGGAAAACAAAATCCAAAATGGAAATAAACAAGAGGAGGATTCGACAGTGGCAGTCACATTTGGAGACTTTAAGTATAATTTGTGGACTACGAAATTTCAAACTGTGGTTAAAATGCTACAGACGGATTTTGACGTCAAGACAGGAACTTTAAGACTCAGTAAGAATAAATCAAAAGGATTGACGAATTTTGACAAGTGTTTATTTGTCTCGTGGCAATTTTACGTAATCGGCCGATTTTTTAACATGATTTGGCTGACGATTCCACTCATTTTGGATTTTGACGAATCCAGCTCAGCACTGCAACTTTTTCGGACTTTTGCTTCTACTCTCATCACAAGTGTCAGCATTGTCCTTTATTTAGGTTACATAAAAATTGTGGTGCTCAATCCACCCACAGTCAACTCGTTGTTTACTTCATTCTTGCAAAATTTACAGAAAAAGTCGGAGGAAATGACAAGTGGCAAATCAAATCAAAATGTAAATTTGGGATTGAATTCGAAAGGTCGAGTGCAAAAATCCGCGCGGATCAAATCAAAGTCGATCCTTCAGCGCTCATTTCGTGTAAATCTCCTGATTTACTTGCCTTTTTTCATCTACTCGTTGATTTTGTTTGTTGCTGGAATTCTGATTCTGGACTCGAAAATTTCTCTACTGTGGACTTCCTTCTGCCTCGGGTCAAATTTTAAAGGGATTCGGCGCTTCTTCTGCCGTCTGTTGATTATTTTAGACCTGACCTTTTATTGGTTTATAACTGCTATCATTTACATTGGCGTTGTGGGCATGCTCGCGTTTATGATTTTAACTGAGCAAGAGATCGAAGACGCCATACGAATTTTAAGGTACGTTTTCAAGCTTCAACACACAATAGAAAATTGGGACAGGTAAATTATTTGATTTGAAATATTTATATTTGACTAGTTCACGCGGTGGACTTGAGAAAGCAAAACAGCGTCTGCAATCCATCAAACTGCAAATCCTCCTCTTCAACCGACTCTTCTCTCCAGTCGTCTACCTGAGTAAATGTAATGCACTGGCTGCGGCGATAGTCGGAGGATTCCTCGCAATCAAATTCTTCCCAAGCGAACCGCTTCTCGTCTTGACCCTTTTCCACTTACAGGGAATTGTTAGTTACTCTGTCATTTTTGACAAAGTTCACGGGATCACGGACAAAGTTGAGGAGCTCAAACAGAAAATTGTGGAAAACGCGAGACATCTGAAGCAAAATGTAAAGACAAGAGATGAATACAAAAGAGTGTGCAGATCTGTTCAGAGTTTGGGGATTCAAGCGGGTGGATTTTATCTGATGGAGAGGGAAAACAAACTCATTTTCATGGACTACGCCGTTGGACAAATAATCAGTCTAATTCTCATGTTTCCTTAAAACTAAAACCAAAAGTGGAATTCAGAGGCATTTGAATCATGAAAATTTTATTCTGTAGGAAATACAAAAGAAAATTGTCATACTTGATCCTTGATCATAAATAAAAAAAATTAGATCATTGTCAAAAAATGTCCTTTGAATTTTGAATAACGACTTGAATAAAACTACACATGACTTTTGACTGCTGTCTTTTTTATATAATATATTTTGCACTGGGGATGACATATTAAATACTTGGCATAAAATCCTTGCTGTTGAATCAATAATCAACACTATTGACATTTCCACTGGGGTTTTCGAAAAATAATCCCAGACGTTTGTAGCTTGTACTCTTTCAGCATTGGGAACAATGACAGTCGTCAATTGAACTTTGTCCAGGGCTTGGGAAATGGAATATTGATGCGTGTGTAAAAGCTCCATATGCTGTTTGTATTTTTACCACCCGTGCAAAAGAAGAAAAATCCCGAGGAGTGCGTGAGTATTGAGCAGAATGACATCTCCACAGGCGCAGCACTGGCATCGGCAACGGCACAGAAAGTTGCATTGCAAATTCAAGTGAAAGTTGTCCTTCTGCATATGCTGTGCTCTTGCGTTTTGTTGTGTCCTTTTGGATACCCAATTTCCAAACATGTTACATGTTGCTTCACACACGGTCAACGGTGCGTTTTCCCATTTCCCATGGCACTTTTGTGGAGGCCTCCAGGTATTTTCCTTTCCAGGTGAAAGGAAAATATTATTTCCTATTGAAAGTTGAAAGGAGAATGCAATAGAATGTGTTGGATGTTGGATGTCAGATGTTGGACAGATATTTACCACTGCATTTATTGCCACTTGTCACTGCAGGGAGAAAGGAAAAAAGATTCATAGAAACAAAAGAACAGAACAGAGAGAGCATGGACTTTACATCCAACAGATGCACAGAACATTCCATTTCCATTTTCCACATTCAATATTCAACAATCAATCCGATTTCTAAATTGCACCGACATCCGCTTTCCCCACACGATCATTGAATCACATATGAATGCAAAATAAAGATGCATCGGTGCACAGGAAACGCATTTAAATTACACACTAGACACTAGACACACGATGAAGACAAAACTGATACAACAAGTCTCAGTTTTCTCTATAATATTTTTTATTTCTTTTGAGGGGTGGGTTATAAACAAAAGCCCTCAACTTTCTTCAGAATTGGAAGATGCAATTTTATATCGTCTTATCGTGATCAATGATTTGCTTGAGGAAATTTTATTGAATATTTTGGTACTACATCTGGGTCTGAAACACCAGAAGTGCGAAAGAAGGCGACAAAAATATCAAACGGCGTTGAAATTTCAAATGTGGTTAAAAAATAATATGTCGATTGCCAATACAAAACAAAATTTTTTGCATCAATCCAATCTGTAAAGTGCAGAAAACCGCGGCAACGGTGCGGTGCTGGTTACTTTTTACTGGTTACAGTGACAAAGTGCTTTGTTCTTTTTTGCTCTCGACAATCCCTTCATCAAAATTTCTATAAGGAGAAAAAAGTAGATACATTTTGACCCTTCACATTTCATACTCTGCTCTCCACAAAAAGAAGCAAAACTAAAGCTTGAAAATGACATTGTAAAAGTTATTTTCCGTCCTTGACAATTCAAAAAGGCAAAGGTAATTTAAAGGTAAAAGTTCTCGTTCGTATGCCCATTCCGCAAAAATACATATGCACAAAATACAAAATTGTACTTTGTAAAATACGCATATTTCAGTGTGCAGAAAATAAAAAGATGAACCAAAGAAAATTGTTTTGGATTTGCATTGTTGCTGATGCCATTTTTATGAAATTGTATTATTCCTGATACTTTTTTTTCCATTTTTAATTGCACATTGTTTCGCTACTTGGTTATGGAATTCATATTCATGCTCATCTATCTACATGTAAATCTACAATCTAGAATCTAGAACCCAGAGAAAAAGTGGAAATGGAAAATTGGGAGGGAGAAGACATGACAAAAACAAAATAATAATAGCATGTAAGCCAAATAATAACACATGCACACGTAATATGCTTACACGGGATTCCGGATGCTGGATAATTTTATGGGGAAAAAATTACTGGAGGAGAAAAAACCAGGAAAAACTATGGATTTTTTGAACTGGAAGAAAATCGAAAATTGCGTATTCTGAATTCTAGATGCTAGATTCAAGATTTTGGGGTTAAAAAGAAACAAAAACATATCCAGACTCCAGACTCAAAACTCTAGAGTCTAGAGTCTAGAATCCGATTTCTCGCATGATGTTACTCTAGTGCAAAAATTGGTTCTACGGTTGTCGCTCGTTGCTCGTCCCTGGCCCATTTTTTTATGAAATATATTAGGAATTATGAGCATGAATTATGAGGCAAGTGATGCATAAACTATAAACATGCACATGGATGATTATCAGTTTCCCAACTCTCCCGTTTCCAGCTCCACATCGCATCTTGTGAATTTTAAAAGGACAATGCAAAACCTACGTGTACCATCCTCTCTTGTGCAGTAATGTAGAATGCCCCATGTAAAACGTACTATGTACAATGTACAATGTAGATTTTGTGCAACATTTAGCGCTTAATGATAATTTTCATGCACTTTTTACAACCCGGAATCTAAAATCCAGCAGCCAGACTCCAGATTCTAGATTCCAGACAAAACAGGACAAGTACCTTTTGCTGCTGTCTGTGTGCATTGTGCGTGGATTTTTTGCCCAGTCTGCAGAATCAAAAGAGTGTAAAAAGTAAAAACTCATCCACTTAATGAAAAAAGTCACTCGCGTCTCCCGTTTCTCGTCTCTAGAGTCTAAATTCTCGACTCCAGATTCTACATTCTAGATGCTTCGTCATGTGTCATACCCAAACCAACAAAACTGAGAACTGAGGACAAAATAGAACAAAAAACCACTACTTGGAAAAGATAAACACTCGTCCATTCCATGTCAAAAAATCAGGACGGGGGATTAAAAATGGAACAAGTATAGAGTACAGTAGAAAAAAGCAAAGTCTGGGAAATTTCAGCTCTTGAATCTAGAATCCTGAATCTTAAATGATGAATAAAAGTGAATAAAATTACCCTGCATGCTCCAACTTTTCCATTTGAATTCGGATTCAGATTTGGATTTTTCACCCACAGGAAAGATTTTCCTGGAAAACAAGGGGAAATGAAGTACCGTAGCGTCGCAAAAAAACTTCAGAATTTCACGGGAAATGTCATCCACTGTCATAATAAAATAATAAATATATACGCCGTGGACACCGTCGTATTACTTGTAAGTTATATTTTGTATTTAAGCATACAAAACCTCTAAATTGCGTGGGTTTATCTTTTACCCAATCTTGAGAAGATTCACCAGTGCATGAAATTCCGAGGAAAAGTTGAAAAATAAAACATTGCTCTGAGAACATGTTATCCAGGATATTTCTCGCAGCCGAGAAGCCGGTTTTTGTTTGTTAAATAAATTAAACGGCGTCGGAATTTATCACATATTATTCAAAATTCAGCGTAAATATTGATGAACACTCACCCATTTCTTATTTATTCCACGTGTATTTATTAGTAACATTAAGGCGTCTATCCACTACTCGTGAAATAACCTCCGTGAAAACTTTAAAAAATCAGAATAGCCAAACTGGACGGAGGAAAAATCTGAAAAAAATTAGAGAGCCTTTTGATAGCCTCTAGTTAGCGTAAAAAAATTGGCGGGACAAAAACCCGCCGATTTGGCTGCTTATTAGAAAAACCTTGATTTTTTCGTGAAAAATCAATTTTCTGCTGTAGAACGCCGAAACGGCGGATTTTTAACTCGCCAATTTTTTTACGCTAACTAGAGGCTATCAAAAGGCTCTCTAATTTTTTTCAGATTTTTTCTCTGTCCAGTTTGGCTATTCTGATTTTTTAAAGTTTTCACGGAGATTATTTCACGAGTAGTGGATAAACCGCTTTATAGATTGTAGATTTTGGATGTAACCATGATTAATAATTTTAAGGAACGGAAAATAATAAATAAATTATGCACAAATTACCACGCTTTTATCACATAATTTAAACACTTTATGCTGTATTCATCTCACAAAGCATCAAAAATCAAAAAATAATCATCTCGACCAAATTTCCGCCTCATCAATTTAAATATTACATAAGACTTTTGAATACATGTATTTCAGTATTTCCAGTTCCCAGTAACAGGTCCAGTGATTGTTTTAGTTCTGGGCTTTCCAGTCTACTGATCTCTTCTGTGTTTTGTCTTTAGTCTTGAGTCTGATTTGATTGGACAAATTTCCGCTTTAAGTGCATCACGGATCACGGATCGAGGAGAATTTTCTTATATTTCCTTGTGGAATTTTTATACGAGTATTCATGTTCATGTGGCTACAGATTACAGACTATACACTATACAGATGCGGGTGCGGATATCTGTCATACTTTGTTCCGCTCAATTCTCAATGCTCAATAATCTGTTTTCATGTGAGCAGGAATAATTTCCGGATTATTGTTACAGGAGCATGGTTATTGTTTCCATGATCCCTCTTTCTTGTGTGTAAGGGTGATGCAATGGCGATGGAGATTTGAATTTAGATTTAGATTTAGATGTACATGTCGATTTCAATTTTTATTGTCCATCGTTATTCCAGCCAGCGTCTAGAATCCAGAAGGGCTGAATATTCACATGTTTTTATCCCATCTTGCACATTTTACAATGTCTTGTATTGAGTCTTGAGTCTTGAAGTTTGTGGTCGGATTTTAGATATATTGATGTAGATTGCAAGTTGTAGAATGTGGAAAATGTAGAACGTGTGAGGATGAACAACAAGGAGCGAGAAAAAACACACTTTATCCGCAATTCCTAGAATCTAGAATCTGTAATGTAGAATCCAGAACCTAGAATTGGTTCCGTTGTCTGTTCAAGACTGAGCTTTGAGCTTGAATCTTGAATCTTGAAGCGTGTGGAGTGGAGTTGAGCTGGAGTCTGGAGTCTGGAGTCTGGAGTAAAGTAGAGTGAGAGTGAGGAGAAAACAAGTGAGGAAAGATTTTGTCATAAATCCTTTGTTTCCGGTCCATTAATCGTCCAACAACCGAGAAGCAACGAGGAGCGAGCAGCAAAGTTGGTTGCGAATTGTGAAGACCACGGCAACAGAACCAGACCAGAACCAAAACTTCAACCCACAACCCACTCAATGCTCAATGCTCAATAGCCATGAGTCATGAATGGAAAACCCAAATAGAAACATAAAGAAACAACAAGTCCGCGTGTTTTAGCTCCAACTGTTTCCTTATTTCTCTTTTCAGGGTTATTTTTTTGCTACATCTACATATGTACGGTCGACCGCGGTCCACGGACTTTTTACGGTAAACTCGGAAATTGTGGGTAAAACACAAAATTTGCACACATGGCGAAATCTAGACTCTAGAATCTGCAATTTAAAAAGATGGACAATTCAATTTTTTCCTTTTTTCAACGAGGATAAAAAATGAAAATCAGATCATTTTGAATTTTGTTCAAAATGTTTTCCTAGATTCTGGATTCTGGATTTCATGAATAATAAATAATGAGAAATTTTTTTCTGTGCTTTGGATGTTTTTAAATTATAATTTTAGATTTGTAGCTTGTAGTTTGTAAATACAATTGAATGTGTACGAAATATTCCAGTATCCAGACTCCAGACTTTCCAGCGATTGTACATTGTACAGTGCAGCGTGAGCTTTGAGTATGGAGCGTTGAGCATTCTAATGATTTATCTGCCTCTGTTCTGTATTCTGTATTCTGGTTTCTGTAATCTACAATCTGCAATTCCCATCACATTCATCATTTTTACATGGAATAGTTTTTTTTCTGCTTTATATTTCTGGATTTTAAACAGGATGTTTTGCAATGGGTTTTTTTCCAAATTTTATGCTGAATGAACTGCTCATTACTCATTGCCTGTGTATTTTTAGAACTTTGAATGGAAGATGAGAGATAACTGAACAGAACAGAGTTCTTTTCCTTCTTTCTTCTTTCTTCTTGCTGTAGGTTTTTTCTCGTGAAATATGAAAATGAGGAGAAAATAAAGTTGAGAAAGTCGTTAAAATATATGTGAAATGTGAATCACCCATAACCACACTTGCGTTTGGCTTTTGCCTTGTAACTTGTAACTTGTGACTTTTGTAATTCCTTGGAAAAATATAAAAAGTTGTTTTTTATGCAAGTAGTTTGTGTAAAATGTGCAGTAAAACTTGTGTTTATTTATTTATCCTTGTTGCATATTGTGTGCTGTGTCTCTGTATCCAAGTTCTAAATAGAACTTGTCAACCAACCTGATTTTGAATCTTTGACTCGTGACTCGAGACTCCATCAAGTTGAATGTTGAATGTTGAATATTGAATCGAGAATGGAGATGACGGGAAGAGATGAGAGCATCCGCAATCTGTATCATCAAAATTAACATTACCATCACATTTTTTACCGTCAAATATATAAATGGAGGAAAACTTTGCAAAGAAAACACCATGTTTGTGACTTGAGCCTTGAGACTATTTCCTTTTCCTTTTCTTCGTCTGCTTCTTCAACTGCTTGTGCTTCTGTTTAGGATTCATTTATGTAAATTAGCAAAGTAGTAAATAAATAGTCGTGTCTCATGTCACGTCATTTTGGCTCTCATTCATCTTGTTGATTTGCATGTAAAGTGTATAATGTATAATGTATATCAAGTGCAGATTGTGAGATATCCGAAAGGATGGATGTGGGTCGGTGAAATTACATGCGTAACATCCATCTAAAAGCTAAAAGATTCTATCTAAAAGAGTCAAGAGTCACGTGCAGATAAAAGAAACGTGTGAAATATAACTAGATTCTGTTGATTTATCCAGATGTAGCTGGTGGATTTCCAGTATGAATAAAATCAATCTCATATGGTGAAACAAATTTCAAAATTTCAAAATGGTCCGGGATGAGAAAAAATTGTACATCAATCATGTGGACTTAAAATTCGGTACAAAATGCTCACAAACTGAATTTGTTTTTACTTTATTTACTTTTAACCTTTATACAATTTACACATTTCTTTTGTTTGGTTAGTTTTAATTTCACAATATGTGCTTTTTTAAATCTAACACTAAATATGCATCCAATTATCAAACCATGGCTGAATATACGGCTTAGCGAAGAGTGGGTAGAATGGGTTATAGTGTGTGACGTCAGAAAAGGCAGATGAAGCTTCACAATGTTTGTAATTATTCCTTCTCAATTTATTTTGTCTGATTGTGGTACTTATTAGGGTGACCCGTTTTATCCCAAACGTACAAATCCCGGGTTTTTATAATTTCCACATGTTTGGACGGGCTGAAAAACATTTTCTGTGAAGTTTGGACCCGATCCGATTTCATTTAGGGGTCAATTGACGAGGTCAAAGTGGTCAAATTAGAAAAAAAATTTAAAGTTTTTGTGTGACTTGGACGTCGCTGAGATTGTTATTTGCTTTTTTAGTCGTATTTTCTTCACTAAAACACATTTTGTGCCAAAACTACTGAAGTTAGACACCTCATTGTTTTATCAAAAATTATCAGCATAAAATTCTGCATCGATTGATACCATTTTCAGAACTCCGCATTCAGTAAGCTATGTCCAATCTAGAAAGGTTCAGCTTGGTTTAATTTTGTTGTGGTTTGAGATGAGGCAGGACTTTGAAAGCATATTCTTTACTGATCCACGTCCACTTGTTTTCGACAGGGCGGCATTCCCTTTCCACTTTCAGTTTGTTCTTGCAAAATAGATTTATCACCAATTTCCTCAATTCTAAATAAATACAGAATTTGTACACAAAATCTCATTAATTTAATAATCAGCAGTCAAATTTACAACTTTGCCATAGAAAACGAGAATTTAGTTATTATTTAATTACTTTTCATGTCAAAAATTGAGGGATATTCTCTGGGCATCTTGAGCTCTGAATCTGGAACATTTGGCTCAAATCCATACTTTTCCAGTGTCTTTTTTGCCTTGGTCACTTCAAATAGACGCCTACAATCTTCCACGGAAATCCCAGTAAAACACGAGTCCAACGAAAAAGGGTCATTTTCTTCCAAATCCAAGTCAAGCTCAAAGGACTCGAGTTGCCTCATCTCAGTCCAAATCAAACGACCCACGAGCAAAAAAAGTTGAGAGGTTGCGAATCATCAAAAAGATCTCGTTTCTGCAGCAAAACGGAACAAATTCCACAACTAGTAATTAGTTTATTTTTTTCCAATCATACTGCACAAAAACACAAATTACTTTGGCGTTGCCATGGAGATTGAGATTTAAAATTTTGAATTTTGAACTTGTATGTAAAATTAACGTTGAAAACATTGGGTATAAAATAAAAATATGAAAATGTGTGGAAAAATTTGAGAATTACAGAACGACGGATGTACAAGTTGGTGACATTTGGACAAAGCAGCACCACCTTCCGGACTCCAAGTTGACTCATGCACTTTTCTTCCACAGTCAGATTCCTTAAGTTTGGAAGACGAGGAATCGAATCGTCGTGAGGAAAAGCAGCGGTCCAGTTCGTTATATTTAAATCTGAGGAGTGCATGAACAAGTGCAAAAAATAATTAATTGCATAAAAATCAGAATTAAAATTGACCCGAGAACCGAAAATTCAAAATTCAAAATTGAAATGCTCACCCAAAGAATTGACAGTTGAGAAAATGTCCAGAGATCAAATTTCCGGCGGGAAAAATGGTCGTGGATAATAATGCTGCGGATTAAATTCAGAAATTCCCAATGACTTGAGATTTTTGAACCTCGGGAGCCGCAGACTTTCATTCCTGTTTTTGTCTAATAAAAATCCGATGGGTTCCAAATTCAATATTTTTAAACCGTTTTTCTGGGATTCCAAAAGTACGGAAAGGAAATTTGTGGCATTGGTCAACTTTTTGGGGTCTGGATTTGGATTTGAATCCGAATCCAAATCGGAATTGTCTCGCCTTTTTGGAGGTTTTAGAAAGCAACTTGTCTTCACTTTCAACTCTTCCAATTTAAACGCTCCCGGCGCAACTGGATATTTTTTAATTGCCAAGAGAAAATTGTCATTGAATTCAATTTTAATGTTTTTTACAAGCTCAAGTTTTCCGAGACAGAGGAGAGGGCGGTAGACTTCAGCGGTCAACGTTAAAGAATCCGGAAATAAATAAAGACGTTTCAAATTAACCGCGCCATTCAAAAGATCTTTTGCAATTTCCGGGTATTTTGAAAACGTGGAATTAGCAAGGGGAATTTTTTTTAATTGTGGAAAAATGGGGTTTTGAACTTGATCTTGATCTGGAAATAAGTTGATTTTTAAAGGGGGAATTTCAAGTGAGAAATCCAGACAAATTCTGTGAGATGAGCAAGTTTGGTCCGGAGCAAATTGGCCAATTTCTCCATTGAAATTTTGAATGAATTTGGATTTCCAAAATGGAAAAAAGTTAATTCCAAATATTTCATTTGTGTTTTCTGGTTCTGGTTTTGATTTTGATTTTGTTTTTGGTCGGAAGGAGAAAAATCCGAGAGGAATTGAATCCATTGTGGATGTCCGAAAAATTCCTGGGGTTTGTTGGAGATTCTTGCCAAAAACTTGAAATGAGCAAACGGAACATTTTGACAATTTTTCATGCACTCTAAAAATTCCGCGAGAGTTTTGCTGAGAAAAGCCACAAATCCATGGCCATAGGGCGAATCATATCTAAAGGATATTCTGTTGTCAGCCCTTTGACATAAAATCCGGCTTGAAATCTCATTCCAATGGCGACTCACCTCGCGACAGTCGAAGAGACTCGGAGTGTTCACACATTTCAGAATTTCCGTCAGCATCTATCCAAAAATATCAAACATAAAATGGACATGAAAATTGACCATGTACAATTAGTTAAAATACATCAATAGAAATAAAAAAGATAATTGGTTCTTTTTACCTCCGGAGGCAAATCATCAATCGTTGAGCCCATTTCTTTGACTATTCTTTGACCTAAGTCTCAAGTCTCAAGCTGGAAGTCGGAGTATGGACCGGAAAATTTTGTACTAAATCTTGATTTTTTTTGCTGCTCTCGACTCTTGACTCTGGACTCTAATTTTTTTGTGAGTGGAGTGTTGATGTTGGTGTAGAAAACAGAAAACAAAACGCTGCAACTCCAATTTCCAAAAGACGACACCTTGAAATTTAATACGAGTTGAGAACAATGTGACCAAAAACCTTTTTGTTTAAAGGCTTAGAGTTTGGGGTACTTTTGCTATATTTAGACCATTTTGTTTGGTCTGGATTGACGAGCTGCAGGCAAGTAAAATTCCAAGGGCTCTTTTTTCTACACTTTAAACTTATGCTCGTTTGAGTTTTGAGTGCATAGTAGAAAATTTCTAGAGGAAATGATGCTTTTGGTAGGACTGATATAAGAATGATCAAAGAGAGAGGAAACTTGTCATTTTAGAAACACATGATACAGAGTTTATGCTCATGTGTGCATTTGTGAACAACATTCCTTGTAATTTGATATTCTGCCGGTGTGCTAGATTTTGAGCTTGGATGTTGAATGTGGAACGGAAACCTGACGCACATGTGTTCTGGATTCTGGATTCTGGATCGTATGACAGAGTCGTTAAATGTTTGGTTGAAAGGTCTTTGCCTCCTCTGAATTCCACGTCCAACGTTCAATCCTCAAAATGTAAAGGGGAAATATTTCCGTTTTATAACTACAGTTTCCTTTCCTTACTATTGGGTTTAGTTTGTACACTTTACTCCGTTTGAGAATTTACCAATAATTATTTATCGAATCTGTAATCTATAGTACACATTACACATTACACATATGGACGTGAATTTTCCAACTTTGTATTTCCTTCTCATGAGAAGCTGCCATTAATTTCAACGTTTACAGAAAGGACTTCGGATTCAGATTTTAAGGAGCGTCAAGTATTATAATTTCGTTTCCCAAGATAAACAACTAAACGGTTTCAAGGAATATGTTTTGACACAACATCATCTTTCACAATAACCTGAAAAAAACGCATACAAATTATTCAAACGGCGTTGGACTTGTTTCCTTGCAGAAATGCCCCACAAGAATACTAAACTCAAAAATTGGATTTGATTCAACGCCGCTTGCTTTTTTCACGTTCATTTAGGCGAACTTGCAATACAAGTAATGGTGTTGTACTTGGTGCCTGAACCCACGATTACAGAAAGCATTGTAACTAAACTGCAAAACCCAGGATTTCAAAATTTTACAATTGACAATTGACACAAAAAGTAGGAAATTGGAAAAAACTGCTGTCATCTTTATTGAAAAACAGTGCAGCGGATGAACCGTAGCCCAAGAAAAATCCATTTTAATTTAATGCACATATGCGGCCGAAAGCAAGGAGCCGGATTTTCATACCAGACTTTGTACATGCAATAAAAAGAGTTTGAAATACAAGAGCAAGTTTTTATTTGGTACTGGTAAATTCAAGTACATAAAAGATCAACAATGAACAATCAACAATAAGTATATATTTTTCCTTAGAGTTTGGAGTTTTACACAATTATTTATTTAAACGTGACGAGAAGATTGACAACGTTTGAAATGACGAAACTGATGAAATTTGGTGTGGACATTCGCTCCATCTGGTGAAAACTCCCGACTTTTATCAGACTACTTTTGGTTTTTGAAAAAAATGCCAGATAAAAATTGACACGATGAAATTTTCATGGCCCGATAAACGTTGACAAATTGAATTCAAAATTCATGATTTTCATTTCCAATGCAATCGAGTAGAATCTCAATGAATTCTGATGAAAAATTCATTTCAATTAGATTTTCCGACTGGAATCGTACTGAAATCTGACTCAAATGAAATCTCATTAGATTTCAAATTCCAATAGATTCTCACGGAACATGAGATTTTTCATGACGGAATTTTGGGGTAAAAATCCTGAGCTGAATGTACAAATTTTCTTTTTGTGCATGCAGCTGTGTAACGATGATTATTCGTAGAGACTCGTACTAGAAAAACTAGCTCGTGTATATATAAATAAAGTAGATGATATG
>JAQGBH010004252.1:0-17376 GCA_034698265.1 Sminthurinus aureus | reverse complement strand
CTTAGCCAGAGTAGTGGCTATTTCTCTTAGCCAGAGTAGTGGCTATTTCTCTTAGCCAGAGTAATAGCCATTTCTCTAGAGCGTGACGGAGAACCGACGCCTTCGGATACGGATATTATAAGGTTGTTGGATTATATTATACACTAAAACCATGAATAATAATGAAAACCATGATGATTCAAAATTCAAAATTAGCATTGTCAATGACGAAATATTGCAATAATTGGGTTTCTTCACTCCCCTCTTTGTATAATTAGAAATTGCACCATGAGCGCTAGTAATTATGCTTATTACTTACAAATCGAGATACATTCATAAATCACAAATCCCATATCATTGGTTTACAAGACAAAAGACAATGTCGAATGTAAGTTATCAGTGGAGAGTGGAGAGAAGGCACATGACTGAATAAGATGAATCATATTCATCGTTCATCGTTCATCTTTTCCGTTCTTAGTCTTATCAACGAGGTGATTTATAACAAATTATGTGAAATACGGATACGACGCAAGGAAAAAGGAGGTGTTTATAGGTGAGGCAGGATGATTTCGGAAAATGCTCCGATGTTTGTCTTTTGTCTTTATCCTTTGTCGTAAGTATGACATAATGTATATGTATTATGTACCTTGCATTAAGTTGTAAAGTATAGAATTTTATGCCAAAGTATGAAAGACCAAGTAGAAAGTACTGTCTTTTACGTTACATATTATACAATGCCAATGGATACGCAGTACACTAGAGTAGGACCAGTGGCCAGTGGGTTTGAAATTTTGAATGATTCCTGTAATAAGTTTATCACATTCAGCATTCAGGTATAATGAACTTCATAGCCTCTGCCTATCAACAATCACCAAGTTATTTATCAACACTCAACACACTCTCGCTTCCCTTTTCCCTTTCACTCCCTTTTCTCTCTTTCCCTCTCGTTTTTCCACACCAACTGAGATATTTAGATACTACACATTACACATTACGTATAATATGATACATGAGAAGCACTAATTCATCAATCATTAGAGGTTAGAAGTTAGACGACTACCTAATTGGAAATTGGAATGGGCAGAGTTTGAAGCTTGCTGAGGTTTGTATATGTATTTAAAATTTAAAGTGTATGTAAATAAAAGTAACGCGAGTATACTTGTGCTGTTTTATTATATAAAACAAAACTGTATATTTATTTATTCCACCAAACAGGTATACATGTAAACAGTACACACCAAATATCCATCCACAAATGATGTTGCATGATACTCATTTTCAAGAAATAATTCCATAGTTTACGTTAAAATGTACTAAGGTACTAAGGCTAAGATACTAGATACACGTCCCATACGATTTAGGTCTCATATTATTCAATATTCAACAATAATCATTCAGTAGTCGATAGTCGATATTCAGTCGTAAATAACATTGATAATACATAATACATATAATACAAGTGCGTACGTGCATTCATGAATTTAAATAATTCATAAATCATAAATGAAAATAATACCGGAAAATTCCTTGCAAGATCCTCTTGCAAGATCCCAATACAAAACACGACACAACATAAACAGTCATCATCACTCTAGTAAATAGTAAATTAATAATAATATTAATAATAATAATTATTGTTATTATTATATCGTTCCGTGATTCACATAGCGATTCTCATAATAATAATAATATAATATTTTACAATACAAAATTTAGCGTGCATGCAAACAACGAAAACGACAATGACAAAGACAAAGACGACCATAATGACAAATTACAAAATACCTTCCATGTTTAACACACCAGTCATTAGTTCATTAAAATAATTATTATAATGAAGTAAGTAAAAATAAGTAAGTAAGCGTTTTTGTATGTATGATATTTATATAACGTATACATGAATTATAGATATTAAATATTCATTCTGAAATCTGTATTTGTGTTTTGTATATATACATTTTGTATATATGCATCACTTTGGACTTTTGATTACATTTTTGTGACTCAAGTGATTCAACATACAAACAGCTTTACATTTTAAATATTTAAATATATATTTGCGAATGGCCATTGCGTGAAAGTACTTACGGTCCAAAATTTTACTAATTTACTTAAATGAAACAATTCTACATACTCGATACTCGGTCTACCATATTTTCTATAGTCTACAGCGATTTTATATAATATACTATACATTATATGAAATTACTTAATAATATAATTATTTTTACGTGTAAAATTCGGAATGAACCCAACCGTCAGGGAAAGTACGGACGGCCCAGCGACGAATCTCATCATAGAAAATCATGAGGATCATGAATGGGATTGGTGCAAGGAAGATTTCAGGTCGAACTGAAGTTAGGATGAGCCAGCTGTTCACTTGGGGTGTGTAGACGAAGAAGCAGAGGAGGGCAATTTCAACAAGGATGGAGAAGTTCATATGCCAATTTCCCAACCCTTTTTGGAAAATACTCATTCTTCTCGTCTTGCAAATGATGACGTTTGAGATCTGTGTAAGAACGATGGAGATGAAGAAGGAAGTCTGAGCTGCAATTCCAAGGCTCATTCGAGCACTGTATGACCACTCTTGACCGTATGAATCGGGCAAATCATTGATGGCCTTAGATTCCCATCGCGTTCTTTTACCAATCACATCCCATGGCATCCATCCTGAAACAAACAAACAAACAAAAAAACGTAAAGTGGAGATTGGGAAACTTGCTTTTAGATCATAATAGAATTCACACGTGAAAAGTGCATGCTGAAATATTATGTATAAAAAATATGGAGAAAGCAAATCTATATCTTTTATATTTTACCTTGTAGAGACAAGTAGACAAAATATGTAAAAAATCCAGAGACCAACTCAAACATTGAAGTTTGACCTGTGTAGAAAAGTAATTTTTTTCATGATGCATCCTTTTCGTTTCATTTATCAGGATTAAAGTCCACTATTATAATTTATAATGCATATTATGCCACAGGACAATATAGGACGTACCGTAAGTGTAGGAAAGAAGTTGAGGTGTGACTAATTTGTGCTTGTGAGGATTTCTCGGTTTTAATTTCATTATGTCACTCTCTGCTGTTTCATGGGCAATGCTTATGGCAGGGGCGACGTCCGTTCCAACAACAGACAACAACATGGCTAAAAGTTACAAGTCACAAAAAAGAGAAAATTGAAACAACCATTTCACATTCTAAAGGAGATATAAATTGTCGCACATGTAATATGTATTGTGCATTACGTATTCAGTATTCAGTGTGCAGCTCTTACCTATAGTACCCATTGGCAAAGGACATTTGAGCAGAATAAACATCCACACGCTGTACATTTCCGCAATATTATCCGCTAAATTATAGGCTACCAATTTTTTTAAATTGTCGAAAATGAGTCGACCTTCCTCAATTCCTGTCACGACGGTAGCAAAATTGTCATCCATTAGAATCATATCCGCCGTCTCTTTACTTACTTCAGTACCAGAAATACCCATAGCCACACCTAAAACAAAAAAAATGAAACCACGTGAGTATTTACATGAGGATTTTGAATAAATTCTGTGTGACTGCTTGTACGCAAATGTATAACTTTTTTTTGTTTTTTTATTACCAATATCTGCTTTTTTCAAAGCTGGCGAATCATTGACTCCGTCTCCAGTGGCAGCGACAATATGTCCAAGACTTTGAAAAGCATCAACAATCGTGTATTTCTGCTCTGGAGAGGTTCTTGCAAATACAATTTCCTTGTAATTTGTCAACACATTTCGGAGTTCTCCCGATGTTAACAATTTGAGTTCAGCACCGGATATAACGGCAGCTGTAGCTTCAGTTGGATCAATGTCATCCACAGAACAATTCCGTTGAACTGCCAACTCTTCAATTGTGTAGTTTCCCTCCGTAATGATACCAACAGATCGAGCTGTAGTAAAGGAGAAAGTAAAGGAAAAACCATTCATGTTGATCAAAAAAGTTCTGATCAAAGTAATTAAATTAAAAATATAAATTTCAAATTGGGGTTGAATTTCATGGACGCTCCAAAAACAACGTTTTCATGTTTTTACCAATAGCACAGGCAGTAACGGGATGATCTCCTGAAAGCAATTAATAAGAATCCTACGAATTAGACTAATGGAAAGTTTTTATGTACTATGGTGATTTTAAGTGTGCGGAAATGTACTTAAAACTTCATTTTACCTGTAACCATGACTACTTTGACACCAGCGGATCGACATTTTGCAACAGCTAAAAAATTCAGAGGAACATCATCAGTATAATCTTTTGTATTTTACACAAACATTCGACATAAAAAATAAGCATGTGTATTTTTTTTACTATGAATTAATTTACCTCCAGGAACTGCGGATCTGGGTGGATCAATCATGGAAATAAGTCCAACAAATCTAAATCCCTCATAGAGGAAAGTTGGATTTTCTGAATCAAATTCATAACCAATGGGATATTTATCAAGTGGGAGTCGATAATCACAAAAGCCTAAAACTCGTTCTCCAAGAGAGCCCAAAAGAGCATAGACGTCATTGTACGCATCCTTCCATTCCTGTGTTAATTCATACTCTCGATCTTTAATGAGGATTCGATTACACATCCCAATGATTTTTTCTGGAGCTCCTTTCATCACGAGCAAATGACGTTGATCATTTGGATCTCGCATGTCGTGGATTGACACTTGATACTTATTTGCCGAGTTGAAGGGGATTTCACAAAGCTTGGGACATTTATTTCGATATTTGACAACATCTTCATATTGTTGCTCCATACATTTCAAAATTGCGCTTTCACTCGCATCTCCCTCGACAAGTCGATTCTGAATTGGGAGATCCTCTTGACCCGGCTTAAATAAGGCTCGGGAACATAGGCAAGCCACATTTGTAAGAGCTTTGAAACCTGGATCATCACTGTCAAAACTCGTTCCGGTTTTAAACTCACTGGTGTCCGCTTCCGCAATTTCATTGTTGAACCTAAATCAATAAAACGAAATGCTTGTAACTTGGAAGTATTTACTATTCGTTTTTTCGTTTTTCATGTTTCATTATCAAGTATCAAAAGTGAGAAAAAGGTGAAAGCGGAAAAAACGTGAATTACCAAAGATGAGCCACACTCATTTTATTTTGAGTGAGTGTTCCAGTTTTATCACTGCAAATGACTGATGTAGAACCAAGAGTTTCAACAGCTTGCAGATTCTTCACTAGACAATTTTTCTTTGCCATTCTTTTGGCAGTCAGTGCAAGAACCATTGTAAATGTCACACACAAACCTTCCGGTACATTAGCGACCTATGTATTTTTTTAAAATTTATACTTTTGTTTAACAGTGTTCAAACGAGAAGGGAAATTTTTCATTGATTATAATATAATATGCATTGTATTATGTTACGTCATGTATTGTATGAAAATTAATGCATACCACAATCCCAATGACGAAAAAAATGGCATCTAAATATGAATAATTCATACACATGGCCACGGTGAAGAAAACAGCTCCAAAAAGAATACTTCGGATCGTCATAATTCTAATAAAAAGGTCCATTTCAATCCCAATTGGTGTTCTAACCGAATCCACAGTTGATGCCAAAGTTGCAAGTTTTCCCATAAATGTATTCGGTCCGACACGAACAACCTTGGTTTTTTTAATAAATGATATTTTTTTCTCTATTTTATGATTCTCTTTGTACGGTTTATGACATGATTTATGATTTATGATGGATGAAATCAAAGACAAGAAACTTTGAGCTAAAGTACACATGTAAAAAAAGATCTTACCATTCCTTTGCAGTGACCTTCGAGAGCATTTGTGGAGAAGAAAGCCATATTTTTAGATTCAAGTGGATCATCATGAGTACAATTGGGATTTCGTTTCTGTGGCTCTGCCTCTCCCGTCAAACTGGAATTGTCCACTTTAAACTCTTGACATTCCAATATTCTTATGTCTGCTGGCACAAGATCTCCGTATCGTATATCCACAATGTCCCCAACAACCAAATCCGCAACTTCAATCTCTATCCGTCGGCCATTACGATACACTTTGGTTTGTCGAGGTACCATTTGCTTAAAGGATTCCATGATTCGATTCGATTTAAATTCTATTAAAAATAATAATCGGGAATTGGAATTTTTAAAAACATTTCATTTTTCTTAGCTTACTTTTTCATTTTTTTGTAGTTTCACTTGTACCATTTTGAAACTTGAAAATCGTGTCTCATATTTCTAATCATGATTTTTTTTATTTTTGAAAACAAAATATGTTTCAAAAAATACGTGTGATTTTTTTTACCTTGATAAAATGCAAAAAGTCCAGAAACGAGAATAACTAGAAGAATGGCGACTCCTAAAATGCAATTGTCAGGTGCAATATTTTCTGCAAATAGGTATTGTGAACCATAGGAACTGAAGGCGAGGAAGGCACAGGCCCACAATAGAATATTTAATCCAGCAAAGAATTCTTTCATGAGTTTTACAAACTGTGAATCCTTTTTTGGTGGTATGAGGACATTTTTTCCATATTTTTCACGATTTGCCTGAACTTGAATATCCTTTAGACCTCGAGTTATATTGGTTCCATATCTTTTAACAAGTTTTTCCAAGCTGATTTTATGATCATCCATATCATAGTCCTCGTTGTAACCTGGAACTGGCTTCTCCTGACTGCTGATGATTCCATCATCGGAGATGAAAATTGGGTTGTCTAATCCAATTGTATTAAAACTTTTAATGGATGGAATACCATTTTGATTCTGCATCTTTAAGTCAACCTTCTCCTTTCTCCGAAGAGTTGGAGAATCATTCGGAGAAAATTTCACACCACTCATGATGATTAGCTCAACTCTGTTCTCTTCTTGTTCTTGTTGTTCTTCTTGTTGAATCACTTTTTATTTTTTCACAACAATTTCAGTACTAATTATAACAATAAAAATACAAAATACTTGTAGTGATGATGATTGCTCTTTTACTTTGTTCTTTGTTCTTTGTTCCAAAGTAAAACAAAAACTGTGTACGTGTTGGTGAAAGGTAATGTAAAGTTTGCACTGAAAACTACAATAGCTGTGTGAACTGTAGTTGTTCAATGGTTGGATGTTTGTTGAATGGATTCAATAGTCAATGTCGATTGATTCTCTTTCTTTCCATCTAGTATCTATTGTACTGGGATAAAATGAGAGACACCATTCCCATTGAAAAATAAAGAAGGAAAGAAGGAAAAGAGCAGACAAGACATCAAATGAGGAGTGAGGAGAGTATAAGTAAGTATAAGCATCTACTTTCATTTCACTAACCACTAACACTCTGGCGTGTGTAATTAAGAAAGTGAATAATGAATTATGAATTATGAATAATACATGTACTTGCATGCGAGATTACAGAATCACTTTTTCGTGACAGAGTAGACGCACACACAGAAGTACATGAAATATCTGAATCTGGATTCAATCAAGTTATGGTCAGTTTATTTCACATTGTCTAGAGATTCTGGATTCTGGATTCAAGGGAAAGAAAAGACTCATTAGTTGTCTTGATTCTTGATTTTTGATTTTTGATTCTGGATTCTTGATTCTTGGTTTGTTGCCCCAACTCACCAACTTTTAAATACAAGAGCTAACGACATATGTAGCACAGAAACTATAACAAACTACTACAACAACATGCAACAAACTAAGAACATTTGACTAAAACTTTAAGACAACCCAGCAACGAGCAACAAGTTTCGATCTGAGAAAATCGAATTCAAAGTTTCCCGCCCTCTATGTTTAGCATAGCACATTTATAACATAGGATAAGCCAGAAATCTGGGCCAAGTCACTTTTCTAAAAGTCATAGTTCCGACCTGAAAAAAATGCCAAAAAATATTTCGGCGGTTTTCGAACTCGCTCCAAAAAACCGAATCGAAAAATTCGGATTATTTCGAGTACTTTGCTCGGAGCGTTCGGCTTCTTCGTCGATTGGCGCTATTCCCAGGATAATGATTCAGACATTCATAACAGCCAATTTGCACGTTGTGGCTCCAATGGGTCAAAACAAAAGTTGTCGGAGACGATCTTTAACTTTTATGTTGGACCCATTTGAGCCACAAGATGCAAAAGTGGTCAAAACGCCATTGTACTAGTTTTCCTCCTTATCCTATATTATCCTTTAATTAATTATTTTAAAATACTTCCAATCTAGTTAGAACTTTGAAATTTTCTGGGTAGTTAGTTCTTGTACTGGCTACTCAAATATGAAATATCAGAATGTGTAAGTCCTTTTTGGCGGAAATTGGTCGATGCTGGATTTTCTAAAACTTTCAATCATTTAACATACTAAAAGTCGTATTTGTATTCGTATTATTAATCGTCTATAGTCTATAGCTCTTGGTTTTCGACGACGTCACCATGTATTTTGTATGAGACAGAATGGAACGTAATGCAAATGTGTACATATGGGCATTAGAGAGAGGTGATAATAATAAAGCAGATCACAAAATACATCATGTAGATATTATTTATGTGAAAGGTGAAAAGTGAAAAGTACGCCGTTAGTAACCACACGATTGTTCGCACTACTCAAAACTCAAAACTCTTAAGATGTGTATAATGTATAGTCCATGCATATATAATATTTACATAATATTTTTATATTGTACTAAACCTCAGTAGGTACACGTGCTCAACCTTTCTCTTCATTTTCCTAATCAACTAAAGAGATTAAAGATAGCCTGTTGTCTTTTCCCACTAGTTAATTTTTCTCATCACACGTCCCAAGACACAAGACAAGACAGTACAGGTCAATTCATTTGAGATTCGAGTTTTTAATCATTTTCGGCACTCGCCACCTACATACCTATCGTCTGCATAATGTATGAGCTATAATACGGTAATCTATTGCCTATAGTCTAAGTATATATGGTCTGTAGGTAATAATTTGTAATATGTAAAAATTGAAAATACTCGCATGTCATTTCTCAATTCTCAATACATTTTGAGTTTTGAGTATCTACTGTTATTCGATTTATTTTCCTTTGATAATTTTGAACAAACAAGTATGTACAATGTACATTATACAGACAAATGATAGGCAAATCAATGGAGAAGAGCAGGTGCGGATAAATGCGGATATTTCTTTGTAATTACATTCTTTCTCAAATTTACTATCTGTTTTGTCAATTGACAATTGTCAACTCTATCTCCGGAACTTGTCCGCCTTCTTATCATGTGGCAGGTGTGTGTGTAATTTGTAGTTCATGAGGAGAAGTCACACAACTCTATTTGTTCATAATCCATAGATAATATTATGCAAGAAAAAAATGAATAAGTCTATGAATAATTAAATATGAAATACCTATGACCTATGTTGCAACTGGTAAGAGAGATCCTCGATAATGATAAATAAAAAAAGAGTGCAGAGTTGAATTTTGATTTCAGTTTTAAGTTGTCAATAAATCATTCGTGAGTCATGAAACAACAACGAGAGATGCCAGATTTCAAGCTCCAGGTTCCAGATACCTTAATTTTTACGAAACAGGACAAAAATTAAAATTAAAACAAAGTTACATAACTTGGAATTTTGTAATTCAATTGGTAATATTTCACTTGTAGGAAAAATATTAAGTCCAAATGTTCGAATACTCCATCCGTCATACAGCAATTGCATGTTTCTAAATTTTTATAGAGTAGACGGGAGATATAAATTCCACATATTTCATATTTGTTCTGGATTTTATTGGTTAGACAATCTCAATTCTCAATTTTCTCAGTTTGACTTTGTGCTTTGGTATTTGGTATGATGTAAAATGTATGGTCAGTCGGTAATCTAACAAAAGTGTATAGTGTCCATCGTCCATGTTTCATGTTTACTGAGACATCACGTTTGCTTGTTGCTGGTGACAAAGCAACGAAAGAGCAAATGTAATTACAACATAAGGTAAAAAGATAAAGGTGTTACAGAGTTCAGAATAAAGATATACATTCTCAGAATTCATAGAATTCTTCTTGTCTCTTTTGTTGTAAGTTTAAAAACTTTGCATCTTTATTCTTTATTCAACTTTATTACATGATTTATTAATGGTTGATTATCCATGATGATGATAATTATTACTATTATTCAGCATTGGCAACAGACTGCCAATGGGACAGACAATAATATTAAATGTTATATGTTATATGATTTCGAAATGTGTCATACACAAAGACTCTTTGCTTTGAAATTAGCCACGATCTACGATACAAATATTTTATCTGCTTTCAGTTTTGTCAGCAGTTAGCACTAGGTATTTTCACAAGGAGTACGAAGTAGTACACACACAATTATTCTAGGTTTTCATCTCATCATTTTCAAAGCTATAAAAAGCAAGCTAGATCTATACAACATTTTACTATCATAAATATTATAATAATATTCATAGTACTACGATACAAATCCGTTTTTCAGTCCTTTTTTTTATTTCATTTGACAGACAAAAGCAAAATGAGTGGAATATACAATGAATAATTATTTTATTTAAAAATAATTACAAATATGTGCATTACACAGATAATGCAGTGTTTTACTATATATTATAATGAATTATATGAGTCTTTTCATTTCAAAGTTCTTGTTAGTCTTCCCTTTTGGCTTTTGGCAATTTGAAATACAATTGCATAACAATTTTAAGTACATGTTGTACACTTTTTTGGAACAAGTTATGTAATTTTTACTCCCAAAAAATGAAATCAGTTCACATTTGAATATTTTGTTTTAATAAATTGATACAATAAAATATTAGACTGAGCTATTTTTCATAAATAATCATGAAGTACAAAGAGAGAGAGAATTCTTTCCCTATGTATGAAAAAGAAAGCAAACGTTGTAACACAAACAAAATGTATAAATATTATAAATGGTAAATTATGGTACTTATACTATTATTCCATTTGGAATATTCGTCACTTTACCATAAAATTATATAAAACAGTTATATTTTTAAATGCACAATTAGAGAAGTAACATTATAATTTGTAATATATTATACAGAGACAACTTTTCTCTTCAAAGTAACAAAAAATCAGATCTACAGTACATAAAATGTTGAAAAAAGGAATTACTATTGATTATTAATTATAAATTATGAAGTGAGTTATAAAAATTGCAAATTCTACGTAGCATTATGATTTATGATTATTATTATTACTGTTTTTATATAATCATCCAACATATTGTGTTGGTTGGAGCTGGTATTGTGGTGTTGGTAATTATGTTTTCAATTAGTTGATACCAACTAATTAGTCAATAGTCAATCTCACTTTTGACTCGTTCAATGTTCAGTGTTCCTTTTGCAAAAGTATCTGGTTGACCTGTTATGGTAATTTGACATCATATCTGTTACACACTATGGCCAAGAGCGCCATACGAATGTACATACCTGCTTCGGATTGACGGAAATATGCGGCACGAGGATCTGAATCAAATTCTGGACTGATCTCGGAGACTCGAGGAAGAGGATGCATCACAATCATCTTCTTCTTTGCCCTTGTCATTATTTGTGGAGTTATGACGTATTGTCCACATGCCTACAAAGGATTTAAAAGTTCAATCAGACAAATATTTAAATTTATTGCTTCAAAAACAAAAATGTCAATTGTAATTTATCACGCATATTTACAACGAAACACTAAAACGTTTAATATATATTATATGTAACGCTGCTAATGGCAACCACAGTCTTAGGTTGCCCTTTTAGCAGCGTAATGCGTATATATTCTATTTCTTTCTTATCCACACAATAATATAAATGCATTGGACAAATCTTATATCTTTTAGACCTTTTGATATTCCTCTTCAGAAACAAAACGCTCTCGTTGAATTCTTGTGACATACAGTACATCCGTTTCAACCAAGGCTTCATTCAGATTGGAGACCTCTCTCTGAAATAACACATACAAAATCAACAATCGTTAGCACTTTGTATTTTATGCCGGAGTAAAAAAGTTAGATGATATCTAAATATCCACTACTATTTTTAGTTCATTAACCAGTCTAAAATATAGAATGCATTATAAATGCATAAATAATTTATCACTACCTGATAGATTCCTTTAGATTTTACGTAATCATAAACACTTTTAGGCATTTCCAACCCCTTTGGACTCACATATCGAATGTTGACTTTGTAAAGAGTCAAAAGTCTGGAAATTTTAAATGTATATTGTATAGTATAATAAAAATGTTTAAATAATATCATGATGGTTAATACTTGAAACTGTGTACGTATCTTCAAAAATGTTATTGTTAGCATTTCATATTTCATGCTAATGATGATGATAATAAATATGTTTACCTCGCCAGAGAATGTACAGTACGCCCATGTTTCAAATCTCCAACCATTGTGATATTCAAACCGTTGACAGTACCAATTTCTTCTCGGATGGTGAAAATATCCAAAAGAGCTTGAGTGGGATGTTCACCTGTTCCATCACCAGCATTAATTATCGGTTTTCGACACTTGGATGCGGCTCTACTAACAGCTCCTGGTTCAGGATGGCGAAGAACCACAACATCACTGTATCCACTCATGACAACAATGGAATCTGTACAATATTATTTAATATTTATTTTGAGTTTATAGTTTAGAATCGACACGCTGGACATCATTATGAAAATGAACATGTAACGAAATACTGTGATAATGTGACATATTCAAAGCTGTTTTTACCTTCAAGTGTCTCGCCCTTTTTAACTGATGATGAAGTTTGATCCATTGTAATTACTTTAGCGCCAAGCCTTTGTGCTGCGGCTGAGAAACTACAACTCGTCCTTGTACTCACTTCATAAAAGATGGATGCCATAACTTTTCCCTAAAAATTAAAGTAAAAAAAAAGAATGGGAATTTGAAATTTTAAAAAGCAATTTAAACTTATAACGTTTGATTAGCACATTAGTAAAAATACTCAATACTCAATACTCACCCGAAGAACATGATCCAAGGGACGATCTTTGTGAACGTCGAATCGGAATGATTGAGCAAGGTTAAAGATGCAATGCAGTTGATTTTTGTTGAATGCATTTGCATTTAGAATGTGGCTATTGATCAGACTTTTGATGATATTAGCATTTGGAATGGGAGTCAGTGTTAAGGAAGGTGATGGGTGTGGAATGGCCGTGGTTACTGGGACTGAGGATGATTGATGAGAAGTAAGCAAAGGTCCATTAGTTGTTTGTCCAATGGCTGGAGGAGAAAGAATTGGTGGAGGGACAGTGGCCAAAATTCCATCAGCTCCAGAACGACTTTCTCTTCCATAGTAACCGACAGGAACAGGAGAAATTGAATTCCGATGTGTCCGAGAGTGAGGTCTTGGTAACACTGGAATCGGACTCATTGAAGATCGACCATCCAATAAATCTTGATAATCTAATTGGTTTTAAAATAATTATTAGACCAATCAACTTCTATGTACAATACGCATTGTACTGGTTACCTTTAATATTTTGTTTTGTGCTTACATACATGACTCATAATACATAAATACTCACCAGATGATAAATCAAATGAATCACCACCCAGACCGCATGACACTGTCAATTCTTTATGTTTTGATTGAATTGGAGTAACTCTTCCCATCGGATCATATCCGAAAGCATCTTTAGTGGCGGTTGGTGGCAACTACAAAATAATATATAGAAAAATAGGAACTTTATACAGTGAGCATTATAAATGATCTCATGTTCATGCATAAAAAATCATGGCAGAAAAATCATAATAAATAATCAACTTTTTGTATATACCTGAATAGACTGTCGTAGTTGCGTTTCTCGCATGTCGATTCCATATCCAGGATTTACCAACACCTGACCATCGACATAGGCAACTTCACCACGAAGAACAACTCTACAAACAGAACCCGTCATTTTACGTCCTGAAAATGGAGTCCATCTACATTTTGTAAATAGATTCTGCTCTTTAACTTTCCATTCAGCTTCTAAATCAATCTAATAAGAAACAGAGGGAAAAGGCATGACTAATTTTCTGTATAACATGAAAAGTTTTCATTTTTCATGTACGAATTTTATAATAGCAAAGTGTAAAATATGTCAATAATAATTGTAAATAATAAATACCTCCACATAAGTATTTGGTTGGTCTGGCAAGTTGAAAATTTTCTTTGGATTGTGGTATAACCGACTGACGACATCTTCAAGAGTTAATTTTCCCTCAGTTACGGCTGTCAAAAATAGTGGAAGCATCGTTTCTAATCCAGGAAAACCTGGCGGAGCTTTCTCAGAGTTCTTTTCTTCCAAAATATGTGGGGCTAAAAGAAAGTTCATGATTTATTTAAATATTTGTTTTTTTCACATTTATTGGTTTTGCCATGTTCAATGTTTTATAAATCAACAACAAGTCATTAATTAATTATTAATTATATACCATGATCTGAAGCAAAACAGTCAATAACTGCCATATTTTCCCAGAGAGCTTGTCGATCGTCATCAGAAGCCAGTAGTGGCCGAACTTGTCCTTTTCGAGCTCCCAACCAACTCAAATCTTCTTCAGTGAGGAATAGGTGGTGGGGTGTGACTTCACATGTAATTGGAAGACCCTGTACACGCAATTTGTCAAAATTAGTTTATATTTTTGTATCCTACATGTTAGAAATTATAAAAACATTTGGAATACTAATGGTTTACAGTTTACACATTGAAAATTGATGTTTTTCATAATAATTCATAAAACATTACCTTCAACTTTGCTGCTTTGATAAGTTCAATCTCTTCTCTCAAAGACACATGACAAATGTGTACAGGTCGGCTATGAAGAGCAGCAACTAGAATAGCCGCCGCACACGTTTTACTTTCAGCATGGACGCACAGGGGAACGTTTGTTGGCCAATGGGCAAAGTGCTACAAGAAAGGGTAAACGAGACATTATTTTTAAGGTATACATAAGGAGAGTATGATAATAATTACAATTATGAAGTACTAATGCTAAAAGTAGCCAAATTTATTATCAATCATTATTATTATTATTATTGTTTTATTATTGTACCTTGGACCAACTTGTAATGTCATTCATTTTGAGAGTTGTGAATGTATCATTCAAATAGAGTTTCAATCCTGCACAAAGAGATGCTAAATCTGGAATTTCTTCAAAATTTTTCTCAGTTCCCCCCATAAACAGAGCATAGTCACAACGAGCACTTTTCTTGGCAAGCTAATACAATAAAGAAAAATGGGATAAAATATCGTTATAATATATAACATTTAAACTCTCATAATAATATCGGATTGAGTACAGATATTTTCTGTAACGTGTCATTTTTTCGATGTGAAATGTAAGATTCAAAGTGTAACTGAAAACTGAAAACTGACCTCTTTCACCATCATCAATGTTGTTTTATCTACAACTGAAGGTTGAGTATTTGGCATGACACAAATCATTGTAAATCCTCCAGCAAGAGCAGCGGCAGTTCCACTGGCAAAATCTTCCTTGTGAGTTGCTCCAGGTTCTCGAAGATGAACATGAACATCAATTAACCCGGGAATTCGAATAGTATTTCTAGATGTTATACAGTCAATGTGTGGTTTTACTGGTGGTGCCTGTCGACCAATTCTATGGATCGCCTGAAAATGAGTTTTTAAAATCATAACATAATATAGCATATAACCAAGTTTCCCAAGACCGTTTAACCTGCATAAGATAAAATCGTATTTTGTATTGTATAAATTTGTTCATTTTCATTCTTCATTCTCACCTCTGCAATAAGTTTTGCACATTTGACATCCGTGACGAGTGGTACTGAATAATCCACTGCCAGTCTTCTTGTTCGATAACCATGAGTGAGGAAAGAAGAAACTCTTCTTGCACCACCCGCTCTCATTGGTAAATTGATAACCAGTTCCAGTTCACGTCTCGCCAAGTAGTCTGTCAAATCTATTATTTTTCCATGGTCATCCTCTTCTCCTCCAAGATTTTCAAATGTCCATTCCACTGATTCAACCTATACATAAAAAATGAGATACAGAATAATATTGAGCTCAAATAGCTAAATAAAATTGACATCAACGGTAAATGAAAGGATCTGTAAATTTATGTAAATAATAAATCATAAATAATTACCGGGATTCCGTGCTCTCTGTAGTAATCAGCAGTACCCATGCTACCATACAATTTGAATCCCATGTCTTTAAGTGTTGCAACACATTGCTGAAGTTCCGCTTTGTGCTAAATAATTATCATTGATAACATATTATTATTATTTCAAAAATTTCAATTGCATATTCAGCAAAATGTTTTATGCATAAACACTTTAGCATATTATATCATATTTATATCATGTGAAAAAAGAAGTGTAACATAATACTATAAATACGAACCTTGTAAGTTCCAACAGAGAGCAAGATGGATTTTTGTGGAATTTGAAATCCAGTACTAATCATGGCTTTCAAATAGGCTTCATAACGATTTTCTCCAAAACATGCAACTTCTCCAGTTGATGCCATTTCAACACCAAGCATCACATCAGCACCTGAAATTACAATGTACATTTTGATTTTTGATGCTGAAACCTTTGATTCTACGTTGAAAATAATATGCAAATTTTAAACATGTTAAATTGTTTTTCTGTATAATAATGATTTAATTACCAGCGAGTCGAGAGAAAGAAAATTGCGGAACTTTCACTCCAACACGACCACAACCTTTCATCACGTCTACGGGCTCAACTCTCTGTTTTACAATCACTTGTGTTGCAGCTGCTACAAAATCAAAGTCAAGAGTTTTGGAAACAAATGGAAATGATCTTGAAACTCGGACATTACATTCAATCACATAGAGTTCGTTATCCTGTGTGCAAAGAAAAATTAAATACTCCATGAAAATATACTTTGTAAATCTTTATGATATACATTTATGAATACAGTGATAAAAAATAGCTATTATTTATTATTTAGCATACCTTGGCAATTAATTGCATATTAAATGGACCAGTGACTTCCAAAGATTTTGCAATTGCAGCACAAATTGATTTAATTTTAGCTAATGTTTCAGCATTTAAATCCTGAGGTGGCGTCACTAAGCAACATTAAAAATATAATAAAATGTAAAACGGGAGAGATTATGAAATCTTTTCCACTATAATAATTTGACAAAAGAATATTATCCACTTTGTATCAATTTTTGGCAAAAGAATAATTGTAGTGAATTTAATGAAAAAGTTACCTAAAGTTGCATCACCAGAATGAACTCCTGCATTTTCTACATGCTCACTCACGGCCATACAAATGAGTTCTCCGTCTTTTGCAACTGCATCAACATCAATTTCCTACACAAAAAAATCAGACGAAGAAACAAATCGTAATATTTTATTTTAAGGGAAGGAAGATATATTTTCCTTTTGATTTCACAAAGAAAATCGTAGGGGCATCCTTGGAGCCCAAACGGCTG
>JAQGBH010004251.1:0-17377 GCA_034698265.1 Sminthurinus aureus | reverse complement strand
TTAACCAAATAAGCGACACATTTTTAGGTCGAGCTGATCCAGACTGATCCCAAGCTTCCGTGCAGAACTTATTTTGGATTTGACAATATTATGATATTATTGATCTCCTCTCATTTCAAAAGTTTACGTTTTGAGTAAAAAAGAATTTCCAAGTAATTTATAATGATATGTAACATTTTGCGCATCATTATTATATCTATTCTTGTTGTAAAACAAAATGTTATTATGCATTACAAATTCTTCTTCAGAATTATATGCTAAAAATGTTATACGGATTAAATATTATGATATTTAGTAATGACATTCATTAAATAATGTACTGATTAAACGGAATATTTATCCTTCCTTATATACACACACGTATACCTATTTGCCTAATTAAAAAATGTCTTTATGTCATAATAATTAATAATATTATATTCTTGGTACATATTTTGTAAATTTTAAGACTATTTTTGTGCAGTCATGCTGTATCTTTTTTTATCTATATTAAAACTAATAATTATGGATGGTGTACTTGTTCATTTTATGAAACGGGAGTGCCTGTAGCCTGTACATGAGTATAATATGTACTTTTGTATTTGTAAACACATTATAGTATTAAATGTATTCTTAACATAATGAAACGCAGAAACGAATAATAAATACTACATGTCAGAGCTCTTATAAAATGTGTTACTGATGACTTTTTTCAAAATATTTTTTTGTCATCAAAATCCAATTTTTCAGTGAATCATTTGGCATATTCGTCTCTAGACAAAAATACATGTGTATGTACATACGTATAAGCAGGCACATGGAAAAAGGAGAGGTGCACAATTCAAATTCTTCAAATTCACATGGCTGGCCGGAGATTGGAGATTTTGTTTTTTAAAGTTAATTAACTTTGTTGTATTAGTATAGTTATTAGTTAACCCCTTTAAAATTGAAATATGGAAGTTAGACCTTAAACACTTGCCACAGAGACTTATCCTTTGTCCAGTGAAAGAGTGTGTACAGGCAGGTAATTGCAGTTACAAAAACAATAGATTATTTAATTTTGCATGAACTTGGAGTTATAAATATGAACATTTTTAGTATGTATACTTTAAATATAATTGTCTACATATTCATGATTTTATATATATTATTTATCTGTTGATTTTGATATTTTGTGCAATATTTTAATATGTTTCACTTTTTTATGTATATATATATGCATTTTGTATGTATCTAGGTCCTAGGTTGAGGATTATCCAATTATTTATCCAATTATATAAGTAGCTGTCCAACAAGTACAAGATAAAATAAGGATGAAAATGGTATCTACAGTTATAACTCGGTGTATACACACTATGGCTTTAACGGGTACAAAAGTTAAGAGTGCAAGTAATTATATGTTTCGTCGTCATTTACTCGTTACGAATTTGGGAATTTCAATCTCGTTATCAGCAACTGGAGATATATTAGAACAGAATTACGAGAAATTTAAATCTTCTGAAAGAACTTTTGATCCTCGACGAACATTTAATATGGGCGTGACAGGGTTGACCATCGGATTTGTCTGTCATCATTGGTATAATTGGCTCGATAAATTTATGCCTGGTAGAACGTTAAAGATAGTTATGAAAAAGGTATCTACTATAATATATTATTATATTATATATACTGTAATACTTATTACCTTATTACCTTTTTGTTTGACTTGTTTTAATTATGAATTATAATAATGCTAACTATAATACAAAAAACATCCATATACTCAATACACATTATATTATGCGTAATGTATAATACATAATGTGTGTGTATTCTTTGACAAAAATAGGTATTAATCGATCAACTCATTTGTTCTCCGGCCACCATAAGTACATTCTTTATAACACTTGCTGTGATTGAAAAGAATTCTGCTGACGAATTCCTGGATGAAGTACGTTCCAAATCATGGAGGCTGTATCTTGCAGAATGGGTAATATGGCCTCCTGCTCAGGTAATTTTGTATATTATTATAGTAGTGTACTTTGTACAGCTTTCGTATTTTGTTTCATTTATAATTTACATACTAAAAATTTTTTGTACAAAAACTATCAAGTTACTATTAAAAAAATATACGGGTTTGGATTACATTTTAGATTTTGATGAACCTCACACAATATTTGAAAGAGCACACCAAAATTACTATTAAGAAACGTCGACTAATTTTGATGTGCTTTTTTAGAATGAAGTGTGTTTCATCATCAGCAAAAAATGTTCAAACTAATACTGATTTGTGGTTAATTACATAATATGATATTTGTACGTAGTGATTTGAAATGCTTATTTTTATTCTTTTGTACATTACAGGTTGTCAACTTTCTTTATCTACCTACAAGATACAGAGTATTGTATGACAACACCATTTCCTTGGGTTATGATTTTTATACTTCATATGTTAAACATGAAATTCCTACTGAAAAGTCCACACCTCAACCTAAAAATGATAATAATAGTATTACAAATCATCACCATTCAACAGATGAAAAATTATTATTGTTAGGAAACAGTAATAACCAACAAGAGGAATTAAGTATTGGTGTAATCTCAACTGAAACTAGTAGTACTTTATGACGTTTAGAGTCTATAAAAAATCAATTATTCTTAATATGATACTTGTTTAAACTTTAAACATAATTCGGTCGGATGTTTTTTTTGTTGCTGTTCTCGTTTTGAATTTGGTCAGAATGTATATATACTAAACGGAATTAAATTATTTTGGAGGAAGCCTTAATAAAAGTTGGAAATTTTCAAACGAAAAAAAAAAACGCATGTTGTGTGTAACTGGCGTTTTTGTATTACATAGTACCATGTAAATACATTATAGTACACAAAATTTGTACAAACTATACACTATACACACACAATCTAATATAAATTACTTGGAATTTAGCATAGTAGTATACCTAATATTCAAAAATCCTCTACAGCTTTAAAACCATCAATTCGATTCCAAAGATGTCCATAGTATATTATAGTAAGTCGTTATTGTTGGGTATATGATGATTATGTGATTCAAATTGCGTATTATGTACGTGTAAATTAAGTCATTTGATATGTCTTGAATTTATACAACATTTGTCTTGTCATAATAGTAATAATAAGAATGCTTTAAACAAGAATAAACGTATCAGATGGTTTTGTAATCATTTTGTTGGTCTCTACTATTATTATTATGTTTCAAAATGCTAATCAAAAGGAAGGAAAAGATGGACAAATAATTAATGTTTCTAGTGCACTGGTTTGTCATAATATTGCTCAGATGTATCATGAACTATAATATTATGTGTAAAAAAATATTGCAAAAACTCATTCGAAACTACATTTTTTCAAGTTTAGCCATTTATTTTTGATGTATTCAATTATTCTTGATAGCTTTTTCATGCTTTTTCAAATTCGTAATTCATAACAATATTATAATATAATTTCAGAATCATGACAAAAGGGTATTTTAATGCATATAAATTAATTAAATCTAACATAAAATAGGTAAATAATAACAGTAATAATTTCTTATTTAATATATATACCATAACAAAATAAAGCGCATAGTCCATCATATTTTACTTTTTTGACATGTAAACAAAGTATAGATTCAAAAGTGAACGCTATATTATTTATTTAGGGTATATATTCAATGATTTTGAATCGTTACACTTTGTTATAATATTATGTATTCTCATTCAAAACAATTTATCATAATGTTATGCTATAAAGTGATGCAATACAATATAAGCATATTATAACTATTCTATACTTGTCATACACTTTCATATATTATATAGATAACAGATAGACAAAATTAATTAATTAAAGTTTTCAAATATTAAGTATAATCGGTAGCATGCAGAAATCATATTATCATTATAATATAATAATCACAATTTAGAACTTGACCATATCATAATATTATATAGAATATGAAAATTAAATTACAATAAAGTAAACTGTCAAAATGCATATATATCATAAATCATAATTGAATTTTCATTCATGACATAATATACCATGAAAATATAATCTTACATAAACATAATATTTAATGTATTATAGTAGACATAATTGATAATAATTAGTGAGGAAAAATAGAAGAAACAAAAAACTTTTACACAGTATCAGTAATATATTACATGTATAATTAGCAACAAAGCTAAACAGTCGTCTGTCGGACTAGTTTACATAATATATAATAATAATATAAGAGATACAAGATTCAAGTAGAAAGAAGAAACATAAACATAATCATACACAGTAAGTAATAACTACATAATAACAAATCAATATCGCTACATTATATAATATATCATTCATATCAACAAGGATAATGTATTACATACTGTTGTACAATAATAATATTATTATCATAAAAATTAGTTGGGGATGAATGATGTGAAGTCTTAATATATATATGTATTTGGGTAAAAGTCATATTTGACAATAATTATATTATTATTATACTGTTACAATCAAAAATAAATACCTATAATATGTTGTACAAATATTTATAAATAATAAAACGTAATGTGTACTTTTACAAATATAACAATAAGTACATTTGACGTTTTCTAAAAAATACTAACTATGATCATTATTATTCGATAACATTTTACGTATTATATATTATGTATATTATAGTATTCTGTACGTAGGATGTATAATATAATATATCAGAACAGTATTATAGAATCCACGTAAATTCGTTTATATATATATATATTTTATATCTATCGATGATGACGAGAATAATAATAATAGTAATAATACTATAGTATTATTCTTTTCATAATAACTAATAATAAAACGTAATCAATATATAGATGTACATGTATATGACGCGGATTTTTAGTTTATACCTTCAAAATCCAACACAGTTGGATTTGTATAATTGAAAGAGTTTTGATATTCTACTCCTACTCCCCCTCCTTGACCAAGTAGATAATCTTTAGTTAAGAGGATATTCAACACATAGCTAGTGACTTCCAAAAAGTTAGTAATAAGAGAGTCCCAAACAACCGGTGTATTTTTTATAACAGTTTCAGTCAAATTATGAAACACATGATGAAGTACATAACTCTCATGTGGATCATAAGTAGAGCCAAAGAAGATCCAAAACATGACAATAATATTTATAAATAAACTCAATCTCCAAAATAATTGTTTGATAAATGAATAAGTTTTAGAAATCCATCCTTTTTCTCTATTAGTAACAGTTTTATCTTTATCTTCCTTTGTATGATCATTTTCATTATTATTATTAATATTATTACCTCGTAGGAATGATTTTGCTCTCAAATTACCTGTTTATGGAAAAAAAATAAGAAGCCATTAATACAGTGTATACATATATACTTGTGTAGTGTACACTCATTCATAAAAACACGCTCCAGCATGCACATACATGTGTATATTAATAACTACTACAGCTACTTTTTTATAAGTATTTTGTGTTTGTCCAATTCATTTTACACAATATAATATTTGTATTTAAGTATACTTTGAAAATAGTTAAGTAGTTTAAAATAAAATTGCACACTTACGTAAAGTTGGTCCACTTAATATGCTATTTTTACTTCTTGTTGATTTTGTGGAAGATATATCAGGCACATTTCCTTGTAACTGTTGTTGTTGTTGACGATAATGACCGAATGATAATGAAGAATTTACAACTTTTCCATCATCGTTATTACTACTACTACTAGTATTCGTAAAACCAAAAATATCTCTCTTTTGATTATTTCGGCGTCTCATACTACTACTACTACTACTATTACGACCATCTAAATTAGTTACTGTTAATGAAGTCATAGCACTCTTAAAAGATACATTATCATTATCATCATCACTGTAAGCGGTATCTTCAAGATCTCCATCATCACCTGAACTTGTAGTTTTTCTATATTGATGTTTATTTAAACAGAAGTTTGTGGCTGTAGTAGTTGTTGTTGCAGTACGACGAATTCCAAATAATTTTTTCAAATATAATGATCCATCATTACTACCTGAAGCAAATCTTGAGCAAGTATTTCCATTTTCCATAATTGAATTCAAACCATTGTTGGGATTTGTTGGTTTAAATAGAGAACCAGTGATTGTAGCTGTAGTTGACCAAATTGGAACATTGTTGTTATTATTGTTATTGTATATTTTATTACAATTACTGTAATAATGATGAGGATGATGATGTCGATGATGCCGATTAGTAGTCATAGTAGAGAATGAAACAAAACTTTGTTGTTCATCTTGTGGTGGTGGTGTTGGTTGTTGTTGTTGATATTGACTTGCAAATATTGGACTTGTATTATGATGTTGAATCATATTTCTTCCACCAAAAACTGATGATGATGAATATGATGATGCTGGTGGTAAAATAGTATTAGTATTATTAATAGTATTACCACGTCCACCATACATTGAATTTGATGATGACAAGTTACTACTGTTATTATTATTATTATTATTCACAATCGAAGACGGTGGTGGTGTATGAATACCTCCAGTTTGAGAAATAAATCCTGAACTTTGACTTGAAGAACGAGATAATGGTTCAATTATATCTAAACCATTTATACTTCCATTAGTATTATTATTATTAAATCGTCCAGAATAACCAGAATAACAAGAAGCATACGGTGAAAATGAGCCTGAACTATCTGGACGTGAAGCAGAAGAAGGTGATACAAGAGTAGAAGTACAGAGTCCATTTGTACAATAGTTATTATAATCTAATAATTTTGGTGGTGATAGTAGTGTAGAAGAAGAAGTAGTAGAAGAAGCGGCAGGTTTGGGACCACCAAAAATTGATCCCATTGATGAACTAAAAAAATAACAAATAAAAACAGACACATAAATAAATGATAAAGACCTGAATTATAAAACATATTAGTTCTTACATATATGTGAGGTGATATAATAATATTATAGTACCTTCGATAATTTCTGAAGAGGGGTGGAGGATTTATAGCTGTTTTTGTTGTAGTATTATAATAGGAACTTGGTGTAAATGATGATGTTGTAGGTTGATTATGAGATGAAGAACAAAATGAATATGATGATGGTATAGTTTTATGTACGAGTGGATAGTCCTTCCACAAAGGTCCTAATAATGCCAACTCTTCATTTTTATCATAATTAATCTGATTTTGATGATGATGATGACTGGAAATGGTTGGTGATGGTAATGGAGAAGTTACTAAATGTTTTTGTTGTTTCTCTGCTTGTTGTTTTATTTTTCTTCCTTCTCTTCTTCCTCCTCCTTTTTCTGGTGATGCAATTTGTAATTTTTCTAAATTTAAATTTTCTTCAGAATCCGAAAAGTCAGTAAGAACTTCGTCAATATCTTGTGTGTTACTCATTTTGTTATTTGATTAATATTAGTTCTTATTACTGATGGTCATCTGGTTTTTGTTCTTGATGTAATAAAGATGAATGAAGGAGAAGAGAGGAAGAAGAAGTGATTTAATTTTTTAAATAATTAAATCAAAAACGTCAGCAAAGTCCACTGTATATTGTAAAAATCCAAAAAAACCAAACGTTGGTGAAATAAAACAACAAAAAAGGGACGACATAAAATTTCAAAAAACAAACAAAATATTCAATTATTATTAAAATTGAAAGTAATTAGCCATGTTGTAAGTTTAAATCCAGTTATTAGTTTTACTAATAGTTAAATATTTGATGTAATTACGTAACTATTTTAATGAATAAAAATAATCACTTACCACACGCCGCATTCACCATTCACCGCAAGCAAAAAATGCAATTTTTATTGGATCATCCCGGTTCTTGAGAGTTTGAGAGCGCAAGAACAAGGACATTCAAAAATTGATACATGTACATACATACATATTTTAGTAAATACTTTTTTAAGTCTCTTTTTTAGTATAATAATATTATAGTGGTTCTAAAATTATAAAACTAACTATACACAGTTTAATTTAAGTTATATCCATGTATTTCTTGTATTTCTATCAATGTATTACACAGTTAGTTGTATCATTTAAGTAGGTACTTGTCAGGTACATGGAATGAAAGGATATTATAGATTTCGTTGATAATTAGGAATATTTTATTCTCTAAGTAAAATCTATAATCTATAATATATAAGTAATAATATTTTTCTTAAATATATATTTACTTTATTTTTGTGTGTGCAACCATATAAGAATTTTGGTTTGACAAGAGACAAGAGAGAGAGAGAGAGAGAAGAAAACAGATATGGAATATATTATGGAATCAAAATTAACTAATTTTAGGTAAGTTAGCAATTTGATGTACAAATTAATTATGTTATGCATTTTATTAAAATTGTAATTGAATTGAAATTAATCTACAAAAAGAAAACTGTTACAAAGGCCACTCTCATTAATTATTCTTTTAATTGATATGTTATTGACAGAGGATGAACGAAAGGATTTAAGTTAAAAGGACTATGTAAGAATGGATATATTAAGTCAGACCGAGACTACTTCTACTTCAACTACTAGTAACAATAATAACAATAATATTATTATTAAGAATATTCAGACAGGTCAAAGTCAAACAGGGACAGACTTATTTACTATGATGGATTTTAAAACTGAAATTAAAATTGAAACTGACGAAGAAGATACTAGTTTCAATAACTACTTAAATGGATGTATAAAAGAAGAAATTGAAGATTTTAATAATAGTACGATGACAACTAGCAGTAGTAATAATAACATCAATGTCAACAACAACCATGCTAACAATAGTAATGGATATACTATTTCTTCAACGATTCAACAACAACAACTACAACATCAGCAACAACATTCAAAAACAATGTCAAAATTACCGGAAATTGGTTCTAAACATAGTGCTTTCTTACCATACGTAAGTAATTAAAATAGTTTTATTGGCAGAAATACAGAAAATCATTCACTAATAATAACAATAATAGTTATTATTATAGGAAATGTAATTCTCTAAAATGAAATGGTATTTTTTTTCAAATTGGATATTACAGCAATCTCTCACTATTCTCACAAATCTCCAGGTACTTGAATTATAATAATTGATGTCTAAACTATAATATTTTCTTCTTCTGAATCGCCATTTATGTTTTGTAGATATATACTATATGTATGGATACAGTTATGGAATACAGTTATTAAAACTACGTACAAATATAATATTATATAAATTTTTAATGTGGATCTCTGTTTTCTTTTAAATGATATTTTTAGAGAGGAAATGTACAAACTCATGCTAAGAATATTCAACCTGAACCATTATCTTTTCATGAAAGAGCTGCCAAAGGTGAAATTGAATCATCAGAAGTTACTGGTAGGTTTTATTAAACACTTTTGTAGTATAACATTCATTTATTATTTCGTCTTCTTGGCTACTTAAAAATAACAACAACTACTACTAAAATAACATGCAAGGTTTAAATTTGTGATTAATCGTCATTTTTCTAAATGTATCTACATATTATATATATTATAAATAATTACAGATGCTAATGTCAATTGTCTGGATTCTAATGGTCTCACATTACTCTGTTGGGCTGCCTTCCATGGAAAATTAAGTACTACACAAGTACTAGTTAATAAAGGAGCAGATATAAATTTTCAAAGTATTGGTGGTGAAACAGCTCTAATGTATGCTGCTGGAAATGGAAATTTAGATATTATATCATTACTCATAGACAAAGGAGCTAGAGTTGAATTAACGGATGAAAATGGCAATACTGCTTTGATTTATGCTGTACTTGGAAATCATAGTGGTTGTGTAACCAAACTTCTCAATTCTGGAGCTTCCATAACACATACAAATGAACTAGATGAATCTGCATTCAGTATAGCAGTTGCTGGTAACTTTCATGCAGCTCAACTTGCCATGGAACAACACCTCAAAAATTATATTGAAACACATTTACTAATTCCACAACAACAACCATCGGAAAGCAGCTAAAACCTTTTATTATTATTAACCAATAATTCCCTACAATTTTTTTTTTGTTATTATATATTATTATAATAATATTATCTCGCGTATATTATTATTATACTGTGAATTCTATCGGTAGAATATATTATGTAACAGAAACGAAATTTCATATTAGAGTATAGGACTATATGCGCAAGTATGTATATTATGTGTTTGCTGATTACTACATTGCATTCGAGTACAAAAATTTTTCATATTTTATTGTTAGTAGTGTCTTATACGATATAGTATAATAATATTATGTATTATATGTAAAAGAAATACTAATATGCAAGACATTTTAAGATATTTGACTTATTTTTTCCCCTATAATGAATATATATTATACATGTATAATATATAATACAAAACGCTCGTTTTTCTCTCTTATTATAAGATTTTAAAAACAACCAAACTTATGTTTTTTTTGTCGCTATTTACGTGTCTCGTGTCTATTTTTTATCTATATACTTATAGTATATAATATATATTTAAAAAAACAATGTATTTAAATTTAATCGTTACATTTCTTAAAAGATTTACTTTCTTATTTCTTATATATTATGGTTAGAGTTTTTACAGGAGTATGTATGGCACTGATTGTATTTTTAGCAGTTATAGAGTGTTTTTGTTAGGGAGAAATTTCTGATAATATTTTATATATATCCACATACAAAAAATTCTCATAAGAATTCTCTCTCTCTCTCTCTCTCTATTTCATCTTTTATGTTATGTAATAAAACAAACTACAAATGAAATGATAAATTACACGAATATGTACTCTACAAATTGTAAGCATGAGGAATAATAATATATATAGGTATTAGGTCAAATCTCCGTTTCATCTCATTGTTGACTATGTCGTATGTTATAGTAGTATATAGTATATATACCAAAGTAATGGTAGTTTAATTATTATTACTCTGCTCTTATTATTAAAATAGTTTCATTATTGTCGTTACTGTTGTCATCATTGGTTAATCTTATTGTTATTGTTCTAGTACAATGTGACGTTTTGACTACATAACATATAATACGTAAGTATTTTTAAAATAATGTGAATCATTTTATTAATATGACCTAAACACCAAACAGAACCTACCTATAAAAGTACATAAAATATTTTGTCTTATATTGTGCTGTTGTGTATGAACAAACCAAGTCAATTTTGTGTGTGCGTGAAATTGTTATATTTTTCAAACAAAAATGATGAAAAGAATAAAGATATAATAAGATTATGAAAAGAAATGTTGCTAAAATTGCTAGTCAATGGATTTTAATTCATGCCCATTTTAACTAATGTTCGTAAAAGTGCTACATATATATTAAAACACACTCTCTATATATACTACTACATTTTTCTTTTTTTTTCTTGAATACCATATTATCTAGTACACAGAGCTCCTTTTTAACATTGTAAAAATCCAGTAGATGTATCCTGATTTGTGGGAGAATTCAAATTTTTATATGTGAAATCAATTTTTTTTTCAGAAAAACTAATATTTTTAGTTAATTTTTAATTGAGTATAAGAATAAAAACTGATTGATCCTCAAATCCGTGACCATTTGTTTCTAAAACAGGAAAGAACAAGGTTATTTTTTGGTAGCCACAAAATGTAAGTATAAAGTCACACGATTTTTGTATTATTTAAGTCTTTGCGTACCGTTTCGTAAAAAAGTTTGTTGTTTTGTTTTTTTTATAGAAAATTACTATAATACTTAATTTTTAAAGGGATAAAAAAACACAAATACTTAACTATTTACAACTTTAATTAAAGTTTTTTTAAAATCTGTAATTCTTGAATTCATAAATAATGAAGCAGTTTCTTTACTTTTTGAATCAAAATCACTTATTTTGATACAAATCGTATAAAATCAACTTCACTATGTTATAATTGAACATTGAACATCATTTATATTTATTATGTTTTATACAATTTATCAATCGTGTCTATTAGTGTTGTGCATCAGACATTCTGTCAATGATGATGATTTTCCAAATTTGCTTCATTTTAATCTGACATATTATATTTAATAAGATGTATGTATTGTTGAAGATTTTTCAATCGATACATCTATGGTTTTGTTCTTTCTCAAATCTATTTAAATAGTTATAACAGTTTTATGAAGGAAAGATTTACTTTTCTACTCTGAATATGTGATAAGTGACAAGTGTTGTAAGTTTACATGTGCTTATTTTTTGTTTATTTTATTTGTTTGTAGGGATTAATGTCGCGGATTAAAGTATTTTTGTGAGATAAATTATTGTTTAAGAAGAAGAATGAAGGGAAGATCAGGACGCTCTTATACTTCTATTTCCGTAACTGGTGTCACCGAATCAACAAAAACAACTTTATCCATTGACAGTTCATCTACTTCTCCGGCTACTTCCACCGAACAACAACAAGTATGTAAAACTTTAAGATTTGTATTATATTATGTATTTTCCTATTACGTAAGTGTCTTTTCCTTTCCAACTTTTAAATGTTGTAAATAGTTTGTGCTCTTTTTGCTTGCTATGTGAGTTGTTTATTTAAAACTCTATAGTTTTATGTTGTGAATGTGCTACAAGCATGCATGTTGCAATATATACATTTATAAGGATATAACTATTTCAGAAAATTTTGAAAAAGAAATTGAGTATTGAACATTATCAAAGCTATATAGAAATCAAATTCAAAGTCCTGTTACAATTTTACTGTTATTTTCTCTCTGTACTTCCGTACTTTGGTCACGAATATTAATGAAATCGATCATTCTCTATTCACTACATACCGTAAAGTTTGTAAAACATCAAAGTAAAATGAACACATTTCTGTCATGAACAATATAGAGGTACAATATTGATGAAAATCAAAGGCATTTTCCTTGGGAAATTGTACATGTATATTATATGCACATGTAACAAGTGGAGTGATGCTGATTAATATAATCTTGTTGAAATATGCTGTATCAAATCTGTGGACCTCGGGTACTAATACTAAATCCAGATTGTCACCCCAGTTTAAAATAATTCGTATGGGTGAATTAGGTAATTACCTTTATCCCATGTAGTCAACCACATCCATGATCCATTCAGAAGTCAACAGCATTTAATTATCCAACCACATCATAGGACAAATTTAGTCAAAGCTAGTCATGCTGTTGTCATACTCCAGGGTAGAAAGTTGAAAGTACCAATTTCAGCCCTGTCAAGGATCCGTAATAGAATCTTCATTTTTGGCCTTTCTCTCTCTGGTCGTGTCAGTTCCATATATAGTAAAACTTTAAAGTACTTACAGTGGTTCACACTGTGTAGTTTATGTATATTTCAATTAATTTCATTTCGGTATTTGTACATATTATTATAATATTTTACATTAAAATCTATGTATTTAAATAGAAAAGGGGAAAAAAATTAAATATCAGACTGCGATTAGGAAATTTTTCATGTATAATATATTATGGATTATTCTGCAAATTGTATATACTATATGTATTTTGGATTTTCCCAGCCTTTGTATGTCATGTACCTTGTACGAAAATAGGAATGTGATTCAATGTTGTATGAATACAGATATATTTTAACTTTAAACTTGGAATACATAAAAAGAATATTACAAGACACATCAAACACCAAAGTGCACCCCTGTTCAATTTGACAGAGTAAATCAAATTGGAAAATCAAGTTGTTTACAATAAGCTTCATATTTTATATTATAGTGTGTGGAGAAAATTTCAGTTTCTCAATATGTACCCAGAGAAAGACATGTAGGGAACTTGTGAATATGCACATAATATATATGAATCAGATCACTAAGTGGAGATGAAAGGAGGGGAATGTATAAACGGAGCTGAAAACTAGTATTGTACATGTTTGCATATGTATGATGTATATACGTATCATGTATACATAAGACATAAATGTATTTTCTGCTACTAACGATGGCAGTATAGCAGAAAATTTTACTTTGAGTACAAGAGCAAAGTCGAGATAAGAATCAGAGGGAATGAATCAAAAGACAGACAGAAAGAGAGAGAGAGAGAGAGAGAGTTAGAATGAGAGAGATCAGGTAGACATTTCCACGACTGATTCCATTGCTTCGTGTTGTTGCTGTTCTCGTTCAGGGGGTTGAAAGATGAGCTTGTAAAGTCCTATTATATGAGTAAAAGTGATCCAGATCCAAAGTTTTGATTTCATTGCGCATCAGCAAGTACATGATGATGATCATCATCATTCATTCACATTACATAGATGTTTTATGTACAAAAGTACATATATAGTACACTTTACCTTGCAATGTGTACTAGAAAGCATGCACAATGTACATGTAATATTGTATCATACTAAAGGGAAGGAGAAAGAGGGAGAAAGAGAGAAAGAGAGAGATTTATAATCCCAGGTTTTGTAGTACAAGTTCAGGTGATCTTTGTACATGTTACCTTTTCCGTACTTTTCCACCCTTCAACAGCCGTCAAAATCATCAGTCAGGCTTTGGAATCGTTGTTATCATCATCATTCGTCATTTGGTTCAGAGCTTTTGAGTTTACTATTCCACTTGTTACACTGTATGAATAATTAAACACTGTGTTTACGCATAAATTTATTGCTAGTGCATAAAAACTAGACAAGTATAATAATAACTTGTAGTGTAGATTTTCAGATAAAAGTTATCATTTCACACACAACATCAAAGCTTTTGACTTTGACATCCTGTGTCTTCACTGTCAACATCAAATGCTCAGATGCATTTACACAAGTTTTCAAGTAAAATAACATTCAAAATTCCAGAATTTCTTACATAATAATATTAACCAAAAGTGAATTTTGCAAACAATATACAAACAATAGTGAAACTTTTGTACAGAGCAGTGTATTTCTACTTACACATATTGTAAAGTGTTTCCGACACTTTACTTTTGAACAAATGTAAAAGAAGAGCACCATTGTTTACTGTATTGTTGACTATAATATATTATTACAATTCCACATTTTAATAAAAGGATGGAAAATACGATATAACACTTAATTTACTTACTTTAATGTAAATGACAAGTACATCCAACAAGTGCGATACATAAATCGATCGTTTGAGGATTTTATGATACTGGAAAATTTCTTTAAAATTTGTGATCAAAAATAGTTAAGAATGTAGAATGTGATTGAACATTTTTTGTACTCTACAAAAATAACCGAGATTAAATTTGATTAATTCCAATGTCATTTATACAGATTGCAATAATATATGAAAAAATTAGGATGAAGGCTAAGTTCCTGGAAGCTTCTGTACCTAATTGTATTGCATTGAATTTATGGTTTGAATTGCAAATTTGAACCCTTTAGAACCTTCGAAAAGATTACCATGCCTTATTATTTTGTTTCTAAGCAAGTGCTGTTTATTTTTACTTTGTACTGATGTAAATTGCATGAGGTAAATACTAAATACATGTATCAAGTTTCTTTTTCTAATTAGTGTTCCATTTATTATTATTTTTTAATACTTTATGAGTGGTTCTGATTTAAAAGCTACGTTATTTATTTTGTATAATATTGTATTTTATAAACACGTTAGGTTTCATTTTTCCAACAAATTAAAATAAAACTGTTCATTGAGAATATAGAATCGAATGCTTATTTGATATGGGTAGTCACCCTCTTAACTAGTTCATTAAGAATATACAAATATATATGTAAAATGTAGAGTATACCATGAACCACAGAGCTGAAAATGTTCAATGACGTAGTGTACAGAAAAAAAACTGTTATTTTGCTTATTTATGTCTAATTTATATATATATTGTACATATACGTTAAAGATTTGAAAATCGTTAATTTTATACAATATGAATATAGTGGTTTAGGTATAACAGTGACGTTTTATACATGATATGCAAGTGCAGAAATAAGCTATGAGTAAAATCTCTAAAAGTTCTTGCGGAAGGCTTGAATGAACAAGTTTGAAGTTGATAATTCTGATTAGGTGAAAGTTTGGAAGCATCACCGACACTTGACTGAGCGATAGGATAGGATGAGAGTTATAGACGAACGACAAAGATCAATTTAAAGTTGATCTTCATTAGGACATAATATGATGATATTAGAAACGATATGTATATACACGGTGTACACAGGTTTTTAGTGATTTTCGAGTTTTCTGTGATGAGCTCATATAAGTTTTATGATGAGAAAACTTGTTGCTCTTTCTTGTCTTTCCCTTTCCTGATTCACATTCATCTAATCAACGAATTTATTACACACTTGTAAGTTTGTGGTTGGTTTGAAATAAATTTCTCTCTCCATATTTTCATCTCGATCCCTCAATCTCTCTCCGGGACGGGTGTGGGATAGTAAAATCAACCAAACTCCCTAAAAGCCTACGCAAAATACTTCAGATACGGTTATAAGTCGTACATGCTTTTCAAATATGTATATACATTTTCTATCGTATTAAATCACAAAAACTTTTTTCAAATCGGTATTGTCTGATTAAGATTAATTTTTTCTAATCTAACACACAACTTTACCGTAAACTAGTAATAAGGATTGTGTCTAAGGATACCTAAGAACTAAGCTGAACTAAGATATTATTATGTATACATATAATATATAGTGTAGACATTTATGACTGTGGTGAACAAAACATGAAGAACAAAGTCGTGTTGCTCAATCTGAAGTTCAGATTCTGAACATGTCCTATAGGTAGTATATAAAGTGACAGTTTCACACTGTATTGACAACCTTTTAAATAGCAATTGTAAACCTGCTGAGAACTATGATAGTTTAAAGTGACATTTTTTCGATTTGAAATGGGAAATGTGTCTATGACTGCAATTCGTTTTCTCTTCAAGTCTTCAATTTTCCACAGATTGTTTTCTACAGTTTCTCATTTCCATATTTACAACAAATGCATGTATATTGACAAATCGAAAAAATACAACAAAGAAATTTGAAAATTCATATGGTGAGACTAATGTTTCTGTACCTGTCCATGGACAAAAAGGGAAAATAGGAAGTGAAAGGGAGGATAGAAAACCAGGGTGCAAGTTTATAGAAAAAGAATAACGTGATTGGTAGTTTTTTTCGTTTTTCTTTCGCAGTTGGATACTAAACAAGTTGAATAAAGAAAGTTATTTTATATTAGGAGAAAATTCGAATACTCAGAATGTATGAATACATGTTGTATGTCTTCTTTTAACTTTTATCTAGGGGATACATGTACATTGTACAATGTACACTAGAGTGCATCAAATTTACATGTTTTGAGAAAATTTAAGTCAGGACCCCGCCATGTTGTTTCTTTTGATGTAACAAACGACCTCTGAAAATTTCAGTTCATTAAGTTTAGGTTTAGAGGTCAACCAACAGCTCCAAAGTTTAACATGTATTTTAAATGAGAGGAAACTCAAAAATCAGGCACGATATGGGTGGGGAGAA
>JAQGBH010004250.1:0-17378 GCA_034698265.1 Sminthurinus aureus | reverse complement strand
AAACCCCATATCATAGGCACTAGGCCCTAGACAAAGTTCGAGCACGGAAAAAAGCTGATTCTGATCTCACTTCTGATTTAGACTTTAGAAAACGCCAATTAGGAATATGTGGAATGTTCAACGCTTAATCACTCTTAGAGTTCTTTGCATATTGTATAATTACGATTGTCAAATTTGTCATAATAATAATATTATACCAAGGGCTTGTAGTTTTTGGACCAGTGAAAGTGCATTATGGAAAAATGTAGACTTTCTCCAATTCTCCAAACGAATAAAAACATTTCCAGGTTGAAATGAAATTTGGCAAGTATTTTATAAACGTAAATGCATCATAACGTATTTTATTTTACTTTTGAATACGGAATAAATTCAATATCAAATATTCTGATTTCTAATATCTAACAAAAATAATAGATACAGAATACAAATAATAAACGAGCCATTTGATTTAACTTTCTGCTGTATAAAATATATGCATAAATAATATTAAATTAAATAAATTATATTTTATCTGCTCAAGTTCGCCGAGTTCAATGTGCAGTTTTCCACATCATCCCCTAGAGAAAAATTCTATGCACACTACACAGTACAGAGGCTATAGAGAATCAAACAGTGGATTGATTGAACCTAAAAATGCTATACCTTTTTGGAAAATGGAAAACACAATACATGTGTAATATTATGTACTCTGTGTACATTACATCAATTTTCAGTTTTGAGTTTCATATGATTACTTTAACTGGTTAAGATAAATGTTTCATGTGGGATGAGATAAGGTATTTAAAGTTGCTAATGTGAAAAGGCAAGTGACGAAAAACGAAAATAAGATAAAACCTCGTCTCTGTTCTCCCTGCATAAAAATACATATATATGGAGTATGGAATATGACGAGAGAAAGAGAGAGAGGATAGAAAAAATGATGTTATCTAAAGTGTATCGGATAGGCGCGTTATAAAGTAGGTAGTAGGTAAGTACTTACCACATTTATGGTACCATATGAAGGGGAAAATAATAAAATAAAATAAAATTACAAGATACCACTCATTACTCATATAGTGTACAATGTACAATGTATGTACACTTAGTGAACAAATTACCTTCTACAAATACACATGTATTTAAATATCGTAAGTCAACGAAAGCAGCTTGGGTCTTATTTGATATACATATATTAAACCATACACTATACTGGAGACGAGATATAGTAGATAGTATATATTTTACCTATGCAGAATAAAGATGATTTTACTATTGTTGCTGTATTTATTGAAAATTGAAAAGGATACATAATCATTTGATGATGATGATGATGATGTTGCTTATTTTAGTTCATAAATATTAAATACAAAAACAAAATATACAGGAGTACATTTTACACGGGGAAAAGCATGCAGCGTATACTGTACATTGTACAGTGATCATGATTCAGTTCACTGCTACATTAAATAGTATTCAGTGAATACTGCATGGAGCATGGATGTACAATGCACAGTGTACAGTCAGTGTCACATTTGTTATCTATTACTCGTTCTTATGTAAATAATGTTGTAGATATATATATACATATCCAAAAAGGTTTTACTTTAAATACAATAATAAAAATACTCATATGATAGTATACGAAGAGTGAGCATTTAATATTATATTATATTATGCATGATGATCCGTGTTCAATGTAGCTATTAGCTATCTATCTCTGCACATAGTCTGAAAGATAAAGGAAATATATAGAGAGAGAGAACCTTTTGCTTACCTTTTTTTTCAACCAACGTTTGTTGAGTTTTCATCGTTAAACTTTACACAATATTGTTGATTACTACTATCAGACGAATAACGCAAGTAAACTAAAAAGTAAAGTACAATACAAAATACAATACAGTAGAAAAGTATCAAATATCGATACATTTAGTAAGTATTTAGTATTTTGTACATTTCCAACAAACTCTAAACACAGCACAAAATGAGCTACAAAGAACAAAGAACAAAGTGAATGTCACGCCAAACCGTCAACAGTCAACACATGAAAAGAAAAACTAAAACTAAAACTAACCAACCACTCACTTTCCTACATTACTATTTATATTTACATTTTTTTTTTCCTTCTTGTTTTTCTTATTTGTACAGTAAACAATATAATGTTCAATTTTATATAGCTTGAAGCTTTTGACACTTGTCATCTCACATCTTACGATACTTTTGCACCTTATAGCCTATAAGGTATATTGTATTCTGATGTATGATTTATGATATTTTACAAATAAAGGAAAATGCTGTCGTTTTCTTAACTGTTTGAAGCTTAAAACGACAAGTTATGATTCACGATGCTACTTACAGCTTACATCTTACATATAAGTACATGTATGTTTATTTATTTCACAACGTGAGTGTAACAAACAACAAACACATGAAATCACATGAGACAACGTGATGAAGATACAAGGTTTGATTTCTCAAAGATTTTCCAATATTTTTTAACCTTTAAATTTAGTCTTTAGACAAGATGAATGATCAGTTTGAGTTTTGAGGTTTTGTCGCAGTTATGAGTTATAAACTACAAACAAGCGATTACTGGAAAGACGTCGTCAGATCTTTTTATCAAGATTAAAAAGAGGAAGGTTTTTAAAATAAGCAAGCCTGTTTTAAAATATAAAATATCATTGTATTCTTTTCATACATTTTAAAATGTTTGTCCAAATCAAATATTATGAAATGTAAAGATGATCATTTTGACGTACACGATTTTATTTAGAAACAAAAAACAAATGACCGTGCAGGATATTTTTAATATCTTTGAATTTTAAATAGCGGAAATAGGAAAAAGGAAAAAGAAAGGTCAGCATTAGCTTAGTAAATTAACCCTTTGTAAATACTTACTTGTAATAATGCATAATGTGATGCAGATATTACAATATATATATTATATTCCAACGCAAGTATACATTGCACATGCATGTGGGTATATTTATAACTACATATATGAAACGGATATAGTCCATATTCCACATTGTCCGATGATAAATATTGGTTTATACTACTACGATCTCTCAGACTAGTACATAATATTTTATATTGTAACTGTTTCAGCTATACAAAATACATAATATTATGCACAATACACACAATCATAATAAATGATAAGGGGAAAACGAAGACGTTGTAAATATGTAGAGAAAAACAAATTGAGACGAAGGTTTATTATGCATGATATGTAAGTGAGTAAGAAAAAGATTATAATTAGAGTACGAATGTATAATGTTCCACATAATATTCCATTATAGAATATTATATTAAGTGGTTCGTGGCTGTCTATTTTCTCTGTTGCTCTCTCTCCCTGTGCTCTGTGTGTGTGTTTGCTTGTCAGCCCATATTGACTGTGTATAAAGTATAAAGTATGAAGATGTTCACATTTACATGCATATACATAATGTATACAGTACAAAACAGTACACAGAAAAAGAGAAGTGCATTCATTCAATAACAAACCTTAAGAGAGTTAAGAGAGAATCAAAACCACAGTGTGCTGGACGACGACAAACGACCTTTATTTATTTATTACAAGTGTTCCACTTTTATACTGCCTTCAAGATTACGAAGTCAAAAGTTAACGTAAATAATCAAAACATTGTTTCAAAATTGATTGGCAGTGGGTTTAGAGTAAAATCCTTCAAAATAACTGACCAAAGTCTTCGATTCCTCATCAAAATTTTTACCCGATTAAAAAAACACTCAATGTATTATAATTTCCCTTCCTGACATTAACTAAAATTACTTTACACCTTGGTCTTATTTTTACTTTGGATTTCTTCCTTATCCTTCTCATCATCATCAGAATCTTTTTTTAGTAGTGATTTATTGCAGCCGTAATTCGACTCCCATCAAATCTCGTCACTCATAGAATGTTTGAGAAAATACGAAAGTCTCAAGGAGTGTCTAACATCAAGAACTCGGATGGTGAATTCATCGTGTTCAAGTGTGTGCCGGACGTTCATCGTCCGGTCCATGTCAAGGTACTTTCTTTCTTTCTTTTGAATTTTTTACAGATATTTATTTTTTATTCGCTTTAATAATATATCATATCATAGTTCCATCCGTTTTTTAGACCGTTTTTTTTTGTGCAAACTCATCTAGGGACTAGGGAGTTTCTGCGCAGTTATCAGTAAAAATTTTCATACATGTGGTGTCAAATTTAAATATTTTTTTTTCAAAAGCTTCAATTTGACAAGTAGGTAGTAGGTAGTCTTCATGTGTTATGCTTTTTTTTATTGAGAATTATTGACAGTGGTTGACGGTTTTTTAATTTTATTTTGATTTTTTTATTGAAATTTTAGGACGGTGAAAAGGTCAATCAAGATTTTTCTCGATTTCAAGAGTATGGAAAATCGAAAGGAGGAGTTTCCGTCATTTCGATAGATGACTCGCCTTTGTCCCAGGAGGAAAAGAAACGCTACTATAAGAGTCACCATAATGTGATGGGCAGCAAGAAAATTCGAGAATTGATGGATGCTCACCGTGTTCAACAGAAAAGTGGCAAGTCAGGTTTGAAAATGACCTTGATTCTGACAGGTGTTGCTTTATCTCTCCAGATTATTGCAGTCCTCCTTATTTTTATTTAGACTGTAGATTTTGGTATAATACCGTTTTATGCCTCGTTTTTACCATAGTTTTGAACTTTGAACTGAATGAAAATATTTCTACATTTACCATCATGTTTTACCCATTTTTATGACAAAAATTTCTTTCTTATTTTCGGATTTTCGATGTATGTATTATTCTTTCTTTAAGACAGTATATATGTAAAATATATTATATGAAAAAACGTTTCCGCTGCCTACAAACGGGATACACACATATATATAAGCATGGAACATTTCCTGAGTCTTTTGAGTAATGGTTCTGTTTATTTGTATTTCCTCATGTCACAACTTTTATTTTGTAACAATGTAGTACTTACTCTAGTACTTTTATCTTGTGTTTTAGTTAGGATAAACCCTCAAATCAGTAAAAATAATGATAATCAAAAGGGAATCGATTTTGTAATTTTTTGACTCGATTTATACAAAAGTTTGATGTGATAAAAAAATCAGCTTATGATTATAAAATAATGTCTACGTTTTACTTGAATCGGTTACCGATTTTCAGTTCTATGAAGTAAAACGATTATTCAAAAGATACAATAATTATTATTATATTAAATACAATTAAGCTAGTTACTTTGGGAGTTTTTTCTATCAAGAACACAAAATGTTTCTATATGTCTGTGTGTGCTGTATAAATATATTATAATATACAATACACACACAGGTCATAATACGGATAACCGATACCTATAATTCTGAATCCAGAACCAACAATACTATGTTTGTGCGTATGTCTATATGTATGAATACTACAATATTTACTATTTAGTATTTAGTACATTTTATATAATATATACCTGTGTTGTGTACATGAATGGTTTATTTACTTAGTCTACTTACATTATGATTTGAAAAAATATAGAACAAATAAGTTTTAATGGTCTATTTAGCCAATATACACAGTCTCTTTTGTACATAATATAATATATTATACTTGATACATGAATAATGTATAGCCATTGCTATTTTGATTATAATAGACTAAGTATGTTTATTATTTGCTATGCGAAGTTCGCATTATACATAATACAAAATAGAATAACTTTATAACTGTTTTGACTGCACAAAAGTATATGCCAAGTACTAAAAATTATAAATATAGAGAGATTCCAATTTACTATATTTACACGTGTGTATTGTGTATTGTCTTATATATGTATAGTTTTACTACAAATGAGATGTAAAGGCAAATATATATATTTTATATTATACACCGTGATGACATAAAAAATTATATAGATACTACGAAAATTTAAAGAAAAAACTAATCAAGGGATCAAATGTGTATAATAATTAACAATATATATATATTTCATGTTCAAGACATAAGGTAACTAAAACAAATGTAATACATAATACGTAATTTCAGATTTTTTTTGGATACATTACATTTTACATTTAACGAACGAATGAAATACGTGAAAATAAATACTGAGAAAAAACGACAATTTCTTTTATATGAATCATAAAACTAAACAACATGAACTATCCTATATATTATTATATATATTTATTTGTGCGTCTTATTTGTGCTCTTTAGAATTCTTTGAGCATACGACATACGACATATGGAATGAAGGGTGTGAATTGTCAATGTTTTAATTTGCAAAGTCATTGGTTCTTTTTCTGCTTTTAAGTATCTAGTTATGATCTGCATATTATTATTATTATTATAATTACGATTCGTATTTATCATGAAACATTTATGATACTTCATCTTTACACTGGAATTTTTATGATCAAAATATTATGAAGGATTTACGAGGAATACATTTGATATACTACGTAATACGTATATATGGTTGAACATTCACTAGTATTACCTAGGTATTACCAAATAGATACATAGCTATAATGTATTCAATATTTCATTCATACATTTACAAGTTCTCAATTCGATATTCAACACAGTAATAATATAAGTAAATAAGAGTAAGAAATATGATGCATCAAAATAAAATATATTCATCATGTTCATCGACAGGAACAAGAATTAATAATAATTGTTTTTCCTAATAATTCCTTTTTCTAAACTCAAAATCTACATGTCCAGTGTCAGGTTAAATCACGATAAAACGTTTATTCAAAGTTTAATTAAAATCATAGACCAAAGTGAAAAATTTCTCAGGAAATGATGAGACAAAAGTAAACTTTACAAGTTAATACAAACGTTTTGACAGGAACTTCCGTGAATTTTGGAGATACTTAATACTTGCTATTATATTGTGTACATAATATGATAATGATATAATTTTAAATGTCTTTATACTTCAAAAAAGCGTACGCAGTGGTACGAAAATTGTAACTGCGCACATTTAATCGGAAGAAATTTGAGTTGACTTTTGGTAAAAGAGTCAGCTCAATTATATTCATTTGAGCATAATATAATGTAAGTACTTGTGGGATCTGAAACATGTTATTGATTATGTATTACAAAATTAACAGGTATATATGTATAGGATGAACAAATGAATTAAATATATCCTATCAAGGAATTCAACCGTTTTCAATGTATATTATAGCATGTAAGTACACAACATATTATATAGCTGATTTTAACAACGATATGTACAGTTGTATATAAAATATTGTAATACATAATGATAGAGTACGAATTGCAAAACCGAGTACTCGGTTTTCATTCATTAGAAATTTTGATCATGACAATAATATTATGAATAAGATCAATGTGCTATTTACTACTTCCTTTAATTTCGTCCAGAATGAGACGCATATTAAAAATGTTTACTAAGGTTGTGTGTGTGTACAGGGAAAGCGTTAAAATTCTCGAGAAAAGTATACATGGATATGTACTATGTGTAACATAATACTGTTGATAAATTATGTTGTGTATTGAAATCATAATGTATGTAATGCTTCTTTTGAGCTATTATTAATTATTACCAAGGTTAGTATTTTGTACAACACCATATATTATATATAATATTATACTGAACATATGACATATATGCAATCTTTTATACCTAATGCCTATACTGCTTTCCTGTCTTCATAATCTTTTCCTGTCAAAATACTTTTGTGGATCATGACATAAAAAGTGTGCACAGAGCTAAAAAAATTGTCTAGTCCTACTTAAATATTATATGCTAATTCGGCACTTTGAATTCTTTCTTACGCTTTCTATACGTAAAAAATTAAAAATATTGTACATCGCTCATTTGTACATAAATGTATTATACAGACAAAACAAGATAAAGGCATTATTTTATTGATTTTGTATGTAATTTTACATTATATGCTTACATATTTAACACATCTTTATAATATAAGAAATAATTTTTAATACTATAGCTGGATCTTTATAATATCTATATATCTACATGGTCAAATATCTTTTACAAGTTATTAGAACATGATTAACTTGTAATAATAATAATAATAATATTATACAAAAAATGTACTTTGAAAAATGAAAACAATGTTGAACACGCAGTTGGAGTTGAAACAAAAATTGGACAGACCTGGTCTGTTGAATAATAATAACTATTGCATAATAACTATTGAATATTTACATTTGCATTTCAAAAATGTTTGAAAAAATACCCATTTCATTTGTTATTTATATAATAATATAATTTCGATGCAGTGGTTTTTTACTTAGTAATAACCACATTCAATTTGTATAACTTTTTACTATTCTTATTTTTAAGTTGTTATACCCTTACCGCACTACCCTCACTATTCCAGCCTAGCTTAGCTTAGTCTATGCTAAGCGAGAATAGTGATTTTTACGCACTACGCTACTAAGTTGTACTTAGCTAAGAGCAGCCTTCCGCACTACTCAAACTTAGTCTAGCTTAGTGGATTTTTTCCACATTATAAAGCATAATTTTTTTTCAGTGTTGTAAAAGTTGTCAATAAAATTGGTGAATTAAATTCATTCAGCTATTATTTGGTCTAAAAAATTTATTTTTGAGCAAATTAGTAATTTATCGTATTTCCAAAAATAAAGTTTTTTTTAAATAAAACAGGGAAATTTTTAAGTTTTTATCAAATTAAATTTTGTCGCCTCCTTTCACCTAAAATTGCTATTTTACAAAAATCATATTTTTGGGTGAATACAGATTTTCCATGATCTTAGACTACCAAATGTGGCCATTCTTTAAAAACCACAAAAAATGTATCGGTTGGTTCAAGTTCAAGTTTTTTGCTGTTATTAAATAATGAACAAAACAATTTGTTTGCTTTTACCGCAGGAATTTCGTTTGCAAACCAAAACCTCCAAAAACCAATGATGCAACTTTGGTTTTCAATTCAACTCGACTGAATTCAAGTGATTTTTGAGAGGCTAAATTTTCAATTCAATTTATCATTATTTTAGTCAAATTTTAACTCACTTTTTGTGTATCAGTTTGGAAACAATTATAATGTGCCCTAAAACCAGTGATGCAACTTTGGTTTTCAATTCAACTCGACTGAATTCAAGTGATTTTTGAGGGGCTAAATTTTCAATTCAATTTATTCTTTTTTAATCAAATTTTAACTCAGTTTTTGTGTATCAGTTTGGAAACAATTATAATGTGCCCTAAAACCCCAAAAAAGCCCTCATTTTCAACATTCCTCCTTCATAGGTTGAACGCACACAACGCTCGCCGGGTTTAACCTCGCCAAAATTGGCCTTCTTCAATTGGCCGATGTGCCGCCAAGTTCTGACTGCTTGTTAACTCTGATGAAGCTTTTTAAACTTCATTTTACGCACACACGTAAAGCGTAAAAGACGATATTGAACTTTTTTTTGAAGAACTGTACAGAACTACAAATTTCCCTCAGGGGTCGCTTTTTTATTTTTTGGGAGGCAGTTTCAATGTTTTCGGCAGGGCATCTTTTCATTTTTTGAGGGCAGTTTTTGAGGGGGCAAAAAAGGCTGAAAAGGAGGGAACTTTTAGGTTTTTTGAGGGAATTAAAAATAAATAGGCTACAAGTTTCAACTCATACGTTTAGCTACATTTTAAATTTAACTCAGTTTTTTAGTTCATTAAGCGTCGAGTGGTTGCAATAGCTCTGATTTAAGGCAAATTGTTAACACTAATTTTTTTTGAAGCAAGCAAAATCAGATATTTTTTAACGAAAACCTCCTTTTTTGACGAGTACCAAAATAACTTTTGTACAAAATTGTTTTATTTACTGGAATACCAAAAAATGCCAGTTTTCATTGAAAATGTCTTGTTTTGACGAGTACTAAAATTACCCAATTTTAAAACAAAAGGTCTTATTCTGCGCTTTCTCACAATCCTTTTATACAAAAATGTCTTATTTTGAGCGTTTTGGAAAAATACGCAGTTTGTTAAGGTAAAATCTCTTTGATGTTTTTGCCGTCATCGCCCAGTTTAGGTACAAAGTCCCTTATTTAGGGATTCGCAAAATACGCCATTTTTGGACGAAGATCTGTTATTTTGAGCGTCTTGCGAAAAGAAGTAATGTGCAACCTCCGCGCGTTTTCATGAAGGTTTCTTTAAAAATCAATATAATCAAAAAAGAATTTCTTCAAAAATGGCTTATTGAACTATTCGTCCCAAATTAACAAAATTGCTTGAGAAAAGGGATAACAATATATATTTATTGTAATCGCTTTTGGTACAAAAATGGCTAAAATTGAGGATTTAGAAACTACGCCGTTTCAAAAACCACTTGATTAATGTTTTGTACAAAATTCGTCGAATAATTAACGTGACGTAACACGATTTTAATACTCACTTGATGAATTATTCATCGCGAGCGAGTAGCGCAGCATGTATGCATAAAGCTAAAATGTTCCATTCCGAAAGATTTTGATTTGTCTTTTAAGCATAAATGCTTAAGGCTCGTGAAGGGAAGCAGTGTATTCAATTTAGCCTCGATATATGTGCAAAACCGCATATTTTGACCTCTCCATCTCAATTACAACAAAAGAAATTTTTGATTTTTTGGAAATGAACCCCTATGGAGCTTAGCTGGTCCAATTTTCAGCCAGAAATGGCTAGATTTTTACAAATCCCAGCTAATATTGACTGTAATACGAAAATCCAGCCAATATTGACTGGAATACGAAAATCCAGCCACAAATGGCTGGTATGACCAGCCAATATTAGCTGGCAATTAGCCATTATTGGCTGGTTTGAACTTTGACACGTTTGGTCGAGCATATACTTTAGTGGTCGGGTCATATTTTTTGATAATAATTAAGTTCATACAATTATCTAACTTTTCACCGTGGCGTTTTAAAATTCACCGTGCCGTTTTGGAGTAATTAATTTTTGAAATATTTATTACAAATTGAAATTGTAATTCATTTTTCATATCACATTTGTATAAATATCAATCGCCAACCTATTTCTGTTTGTCTGCTGTAATAATATACGCCTATTATTATTACGACATGAATTCAAACATTTTTTTTTGTATGACATGTCAATTTTAGTAACGAGCACATGTAGTAATTCTTCAATCATAAAATTAAAGCGAGATCATTTGAAACTCATTTTCTGCAGGATTTTCAAACTAAGTTGCAAAACTTTTTCAAAATTGTTTGTTTCTAAAAATTTTCAATAGACAATGATAATTTTGGTAAATAAGCAACAATTTTTGGAAGTTCAAATTTTTTTGTAAAACTGCCAAAATTTTCTGATTTTTGATCTTCGTTTGCAAAAATTTACATTTATTTTAATTTTATTTTACTATAATTGTGAGTATAATTTCGTTTCGGAAAACATTTTTAGTGAGTGTGCAAAAACAACGAACTTAAACTGATAAACGTGACTGGGACAAAAAGTAGGGACTTTTTCTAAAATCGTATCAACTTTTTTAAATTTGGTTCGTGCAAGTATTCTGTAGATGGGAAAAAATGAAAACCCGTTTGTAAACGGGCTATGTGGAGTTTTTGAATGATACAAATATGTATTTACATGTACTTCATAGACCAGCCAAATTCGGCTGGTCACCAGCTATTTTTGGCTGATTGTACCAGCTAAAAGTGGCTGAACACCAGCCATTTCTGGCTGGTACGACCAGCCAAAATCGGCTGGTAACCAGCCAAAACGTCACGATTGTTCCTGACTGTATTACGTGAATGACTGCCAAATCCCGACTACAATCAGTTTGCTCTGAATAAAGTTCCACAACTTTAATACTGTCTCAAAAATTCTCAAAGATAAACGACTCCTCGAGACACATTTTGCCTGATTTTCATGAAATTAGAATGGTAAATGTGCCTGCAGTAAATTTTGAAAGACATTTCCCACTTTAAATAGGGAATGTTGCGTCAGCAACGGCTTGTTATTATACCTTTATCTAAAAAATGGAGTGTCGTAAATAGATAGTTGAGATTGAGCTAAAGATATTAGCCGATATCGAAACATACTAATTTCGTGTCAAAAACACTGATTGTGGTTGCCGATCGCCCTAGAAAACTTTGAGTCTGGGTGAATGCAAACTATTGTCACTTTGTTTTGATTTTCAAAACTGCAAAACCATATACAGAAAAGTCGTATTTTTTGGTACATGTATTTTAATTTATACTTGTTGCTCAAATTCAAATTCAGGTAAAATAATGCTCACAATAACTTCATATTTATTCTTCTACGTCTATTTGTATTTGAATTGCAGATGACCATCCTCGGTGAAGACCGACCGGATGAGACAGAGTTGGAGCTTTGTGTCAACCTATTTAATACCAGCCAAGCGGCGGTCTCAGTGGCCTCGATTGAACTTCCTTCTGGTTACGCCTTTGCTCTAGAGGATTTTTTAGACGGCAGTGATTTCATGGCGAGCAGGCCTATAAATGTACAGAGTTTTGAGTTGACAGAAGAAAATGCCAAAATGGAGGTGCAGTACAGTTACATCCCGGTACATCCACCAACTTGCGTCACGCTCGCTGCTGCTCTAATTCATGAAGTGGCAAAAGCCAAGAATGCTCTGATTCACGTGTACGAGTACTTGAATCCAGATAAAAAAACAAGCATTGCCTACGAACCAGCTCACAAAGTCACCACTTGTCAACTCTGCCAAACCTCAGGAGGCTGTCACTGTTGAGAATAGTGTTTAGATTTTTTTTCCTAGTTAAAATAATAGTCGTTCAGAATTTTGGAATCCCCTTGTGTGTGTAATGATTAGTCTATTTACTCATGCTGCGATGGTCCGCTTTGCTCTCTTTTTCTTCTTCGCAATATTTTGGTGTGTGCATTGATTGTATATCGGCTCGAGCGAGTCGATTACAATATGTGTGTATAGTGGGGTACGAAAAGAGACGAGCGTAACAGCGTTAGCTATAACATTCATATACATGTATAAGCGCGACAATTTCAGAACGTTGTTTATGCTGCCCAATACTCTCTGCTTCTGAAAGCTTCTAAGCAAGTAAAAACAAAGAAACAGAGAGAATGGGCAGCAGCATTCAGAATCATTCATAAAGATTCTGGATTTTAAACCATTAGCTTGTTAGCTATAGTAAGCAAATTATTAAACTGATTAAAAAATAAATCCGTAAGTCTCATATTGAGTAGGAACTTTACATCTAACCTCTAATAAAACCCGTGTGTGAGGGGGTCAAAATTTTTCTAAGAGAAATAAGCATTGTATGGTTTTAAGAGAAAACAGTACTACTCGAATAATAGCCATTTCTCTTAACCAAAGCAATTGCTATTTCTCTTAGCCAACTGAACGACTTTGTGTCATCTAGAACTTGTGTAGTTTAAATTAGGAAAATCTTTATTATTATTTATATTTTGTGTTTTTTATGATTATCATTCAGTGTATTTATACTAACATTTTATATATGCAGTGTTTAGTTATTTGATGTTAGAGTACGTGTTTTTTTGTTGTAATGCATTTGAAGGTTTTCCCCCTAGACAAAAATATTATGTAATGATCTATATGACAAAAAGGGGGTTTTTCCTTGGACTTGGTCCTTAATAATCACTCTCACTATCTGTTACCAAAAATATGTGGCTAGCTCTCAAAAATGTTAAGTGTATTATGCCGTGTTTAGTCAGATGAAAACTGAATGTACTTTCAGAGTGTACATATTGTATTGTTTGTATACAACCTTTTTCTTAACACGCTAATAAAGTCGATTAAATAAATATAACGTGAAGTTCCACAATCAAAATGTTAAATTTCAAAGCAAAAGTTTGTTCATGTTTTTTATTTGTATAAAACAATGGGAATTAATTCAATGTAAAACTAGGAGAAGGGCTGTCTGTATTGTGATCAGTATTCAGATGCGTTCTGCTCGTATGTTACTTCCATCTATTAAAATTTCAAGCAGCAATGGAATTAGTCCAAAGTAGAAAAAAGTTTCCGATGGATGTGATCTATTATTTTTTTGACACGTCCACATTCATCTTAGTATTTATTTAACTTAGGTATTTCATGTTTGTTGGTTTATATTTTTTTAGCATGTCAAGTTTTTCGGTACGATTTTGAAAGTCTTGCTTTTCAACAACATCTTGTGCTGGAAAACTAAGTACTTTGGCATCTACATGAAAGCCGCCTTTCTTTTTCATTCTATTTGCCTATAATATCGGTTTTAACTTTTAATTTTAACATAAATTTTAATATTCTTTTCAATAATATTGTAATTATTGTTATTTTATCTTAGTTATTGTTGTTATGATTGCAATATACTTTATTCCCCTCACTCTAATGTTGTATACAGAATTTCCAGTACATATTTAAAGACCATGTAGAATGTACAGTTTGCATGCATAAATGGAATTAAAATTTTCTTAATGAGAGCTAGGAATGTAAATGTAAGTAGTGTGCCAACGTCAAGAATCAAGAACGTGTGACTTTTAACCCTTCAATATTTTGACTGTGGTGTGCAGAGTTTCATCCTTTCCTATAAAAATGCACACATGATTTTAGCTTCACAGTTCAAACTAAGATGTAAAATTTATTGAGAATTGGTTAACAGTCGAGGTTCGAGCAGAAGATAGAAAATAAAGGGAGTGGAATTAAATTGAGATAAATGTTGCACTTGTGCCTTCTGTCTCATCAAAGTCGCACTCGTATTGACCATTCACAAGGAAAATCCTCTTATTTCTCTCTCTTTCTTTCATATCATGAGCCTAATGCTTGGTTTTTAATTTGCACAGTATTTCAGTAGGCAGGTCTCTTTTTCTGTCGCTGCAAAAGAGTGTTGGAAGTTGTGTGAATCCATAACTTCACATTCGTCATATAGTCAACGATATATTTACATCTGCATACTGTAATCAGCACACTCGACACTCGACACACTAGCTTCCATGTCATTCATTTTCATTTTTATATGTAGTAAAAAACAAGGATTAAACTGGACGTTTGGATTTGATCGTCATTCAGTTCTTGGAAATCATACCATTTATATTTCAACACGCACCCTTTTCCCAGTAAATTCAATCGCCGTCTGTGGAAAGTACAAACTACACTTGAGACTCGACTAGTCAAGAAAGATAAATCAACTTGAACTTTTACACATACATTTCGTAGCTAAAAAATCATGGAACAACAGACGCAAAAACATGTAAATTTTTCGTGTATGAAACATGCATAATAGTAGTGATGATTTTTATGTACATTTTCTTTTCCTCTCATGAACAAGATGAAATAGAATGATCATTTTGCATTCAGATGCAGAAAGTGTGACACATTTCATTCCTTCTTTGTTAAGGCATTTTAATAAACCAAAAAACTATATTTAAACAAATATTCAGTAGTTCTAGTTTAGTTGCAAAAACATCATCATTTTCAGGTAATTAAATCAACACTCAAATCTCGTGTCTCAAATTTTGTCAAAAAATCCGTCCATTTTGCTCTTAATCTTCTACAATGGTTTATTGTAAATTTCAGGATATTCGTAAATTGGAAATCTCGGTTAAAACTTTTTGAAAGTTCAGAGCTCGGAGTTTTGGTTTTCATCATGGCAGCGCTAAATGTGTCAATGCCTGCGAATTCGAGATCTGTCGTTCATCTGCTCGCTTTGCCACGAGCAAAAATCCGATGGAGTAGGATTTTTGTGAAGGAGAAAGAAATGGATTCAACTAAGCAGCAGCCAGAAAATCAACAACAACAACAAAAAGTCTCCGTGTTTCTCGTCACTGACTCAATTTTGAATCCAACTCTGCACTATTTTTCATTATCACTGAATCCGAATCCAAATGAAAGAGCATCACAAAATCTACAAATGGAAGAAATTCTGAGTCAAGAATTCAAGCAGGATCAACTCATTCTTCATGTGGATTACCTTGAGAATCACAAGAAATTCTTAATCGTCGTCAAAGAAACGGAAGGGATCGTTTTTTACGGATTGCCAGGAGAAACAGACCCAGAGAAGACAAGTCTCGTGAAACTATCAACAGCCCGTCAATTTCACAGCGTTTTCTTCCCTTTGACTTCTCAACTTCGTTTTTCCGATCTGATGGCCTTTGGAAATATCTTGCTTCACCCGCAAAGTGAAAACTCGGAGGCGGTTCTCGGAGCAATTTTTCACAACCCGGTGGACAACTCCACGTCCGTTTATCAAGTCGATTCAGATGTGGTTTTCCAAAATCAGGAGGAAGGGGAGGAGCAGCTCCAGAATTTTCACCCTCTGATTCAGGGCCAACTTCATCTACCCGCGGAGATTCAAGGACAACCTCTGAGTAAAATTTGGATCCAGCCTGTGTTGAAAATTGGAAAGAGGGATCAAAATCAAAATGAAAGGGGGAATTGTTTAAATGGCAAATTAAATCCGGATGTTGATGTTATCGTTATCCAAACCGCAAATGACTTGATTCTCTATCAGCTCGTTGTGGACGTTGCCCAAGGTTCGACATCACTTTTGAAAATTGCAAAATTAAATTTGCCGCTAAAGACAAGTGATCTCGGTGTTAGTACTGTGATGAAAGCAACCAATTCAACGATGACGACAGCAACAAATTCATCGGCAACAACAAAGACAACAAAAATGGAGATGGATGTTAAATCCGTAGAAATTTTCTTGACACCGTGTAAATCTTCGTCTTCTCATCTTCAAATCTCAGTTCGTTTGACCTTTGACTCCGTCGCTGTTCTCTACTTACCGAATACATCCGGTGAAAACTTGACAGCCTCTGATTTCTACTACCTGGACAATATAAAGAAGGAATTGCCCGTTTCTCTGCTAACTGGAACTGGGCAATCAACATCAATTTCGGTTATTAATTCTTCTGCAGCTCCCAATCAAGCTCAAGCCTTACTTTATGAAGAAAATGGGAATATTAGAATAACCTCGATTTCATCAGCAGCTTCAACTTCAAATTCCTTAGAAATCCCGGAAAAATCCCAGTTGTTGTCATCGTCGTTGTCTCTGCCCCGGCGGATTCAAAACCGACTTGAGGAGACGTCGCAAGATGTGGATTTTGATGCTAAAGGAACTCAAGTGAGGCTTAAAATTGAAAAGAACTGGAACATCAAATCCGAATCTCATTTGCCTGATCGGCCCATTTTGGACTCGATTTCACTTCAGGACATTTCAACCTCGGTTCATCAGCCCACTGGACAAATCCAGCTCAATTTGCCCCTCATCTCAGAGGCGAGTATTTCACTCCAATATTTCTCCAATACGGAATGGGTCATCGGCGGAGGTGGAAAAAGTGAAGATGTTGGGCTTTTGGGCCACCCGGATTGGAAAGTGACTCTCCGTCAACGTCCACACATTGTTCGTGCACGTCGAAGCTTTTTCCAGGATGAGGATGAATTTTTCCTGGTTTTTGAGGGTCAACCTCATCGTTTAACCCCTGAGAGTCA
>JAQGBH010004249.1:0-17380 GCA_034698265.1 Sminthurinus aureus | reverse complement strand
TGAAGTAGTTTGAGGCGTTGTTGTTGAAGAAGTTTGAGGCGTTGTTGTTGAAGTTGTTTGAGGCGTTGTTGTTGAAGAAGTTTGAGGCGTTGTTGTTGAAGTAGTTTGAGGCGTTGTTGTTGAAGAAGTTTGAGGCGTTGTTGTTGAAGTTGTTTGAGGCGTTGTTGTTGAAGAAGTTTGAGGCGTTGTTGTTGAAGTAGTTTGAGGCGTTGTTGTTGAAGAAGTTTGAGGCGTTGTTGTTGAAGTTGTTTGAGGCGTTGTTGTTGAAGTTGTTTGAGGCGTTGTTGTTGAAGTTGTTGAAGTAGTTTGAGGCGTTGTTGTTGTTGAAGTACTTTGAGGCGTTGTTGTTGTTGTTGAAGAAGTAGTTTGAGGCGTTGTTGTTGAAGTAGTTTGAGGCGTTGTTGTTGAAGAAGTTTGAGGCGTTGTTGTTGAAGTAGTTTGAGGCGTTGTTGTTGTTGAAGTACTTTGAGGCGTTGTTGTTGTTGTTGAAGACGTAGTTTGAGGAGTTGTTGTCGTTGTTGGCGTGGTCGCAATTGTTGTAGTTGTTGAAGTCGTTTCAGTTGTGTTTGACGCCATTAGTGGACAATTTCTAGACATTTTTCGGTGTTTTCCCTTTCCTCCTGTACGGCATCTCATGCGTCTTCTTTCTTGTTTCCTTTCTCGATTCTCTGCACTACTATCTTGTCGGCGTCGCTGAGGTCGAGAGCGAGAAGCATCCTTACGACTCATGTCTTCTCCCTCATTGCTTTCACCACTATCTTCTTCACCTTTTCATTCAAAATACAATCAATTGAAAATGCATCAAGTATCAAACTGAATATCAAGTGAACTTTGTAATAGTACTAAATTATTGCTAAAAAATTACTTTTATTCTGCTTCCGGTTCCTCCTCGGCTGAGCTGTAGTCACAACTATGAGAACAGTTGCAACCACAACGAGACACAGTAACAACTTCATTGTAGAATGTCGGCTGTATTTGTTGAGGTTTTTAGATTTTAATAGCTAAGTAATAGAAAGCAAAAATGGTCTTAACTCTAAACGGTTCTCACGAAAGGAAAAATGCGACTGGAGAAGGGAGAATAAACTATTCAATTGAATTAAGATTTATCCATAATCAATAATCAATAATCCATGCACCTTTCTCAATCACCAAAGTATTGCATGACTTATGAATCAAAGAGCATGCATTACGTATAATATATTATGCCATATTATGGTACGCAGATTAATTCTCCTTTTTCCTTGAGACGGTCCTTATGTTTTATGCTAAAATCTTCAAGTACCTAGATGAACAAGCTAAATTTCAAGTGCTTGTGCACATTGGTATTCATAAAAGATAAAAGGTAAATACACAATGTAATATACTAAAGTGCCCAAAGGAGCAAACTTACAAACGATTTATGATCAAAGTGTATTGATAAGCATTGAGATTTCCTTTCACACATTACACGTGAGGTATTAAATATTATAATTTATAATTCTGGAGATGATACATCTAAATCTCAAACCAAGCACCACCAAACTACGCGAAATTTATGCATACTTTTTTTAACCTAACGATTGAGTGAAGAGTGAATAGCTAGACTACAAAAAATGACGAAATGACATTGTAGTATTTTAGAATTAAATTATTATAAAACTTGATACGTGGCATATATTATGTATTATAACAAAACGGCTTTATTTTCGGTTTGATAATGCTTATAGTTTATAGGTATTGATCATAATACATGGTGTATGAAATAACAAATGACCATACACAAATAATATATGTATACTACTGGTAAAAGGCCGAATTATTCAACTGACAAATAATTGTGTCTCAATTCTCAACATAATACGAAAAAAATCAAATCAATTTGCATGAATATAATTACGAAATGTATGTTCATTTTTTAAAAATCTAAAACGCAGAACGTTCATACTTCTAAATTCTAAACAAAAAAAATATTATCACATTCATAGTTGATTTACATAAAATATCTCATACTCTTAGTATATATTCACTATTACTCTCTTTAAACTCAACTCTCAAAAATTAACATTTTATAGCATAAATACAATAATAATTTCTACTCGTGTACTTAAATAATAAATTCAGATTTTGCAATAAATAGTAATTACAATAATAATGCTTTGCATTGCATATTTAATATTTAGTACGTTTGTATCATGCATCATACTATAATATTTTATATTTTATATATTTGTGGAATGCGTATGTAAAATAATTTAATATAATAATAATATTATATTATTATGTTTCAAAAAGCTAGCTACGCTAATTATATAATGTAACAGAATAATATGTCATGTCGATAACAATAATAATTATTATTACTTATTGTCAGTTAAAAATTAATATATTACACTCATGTATAATATACAAGAGACAATAGTTTAGTATTTTACATTGTAGTTTACAGAAATCGTCTACTATCTTATTTTTTACTATCATGAATCATGATGTGTAGTATTAAAATTTCTTGCTTGATACAAACGGCGATTTGTATTTTGTATAATATCGATACTGTGGTATCAAGTTCTACACTACAATAACTACCTATTTTAAGGCTTAGTTCTAGTTTGATTCATTGGTAAAAATATGCTACTACTATTTATTATTATAAATAAGAACTGTATAGTTGTTATTTGTTTTATTGCGTTTACGTTTTGCGTCTTGTAAGTCGAGTTTTTTGTTGTTGTTTTTTTTGAAGAAAGAGAAGAAACTGATGGCAGGATCAAGGCATCAACATCGAGCTCCAGAGGCTAAAAAATTTAAAACAAACAAAGAATTAAATACCGATTACAGATCATCATTCTCATTCAAGAGTTTTAATAGATGGTCTGTACTCATTGATTATTGATTAATAAATTTCCACACAAGTCAAACTTCACACATATTACAATTTACAACACACAACAGACACTTCTTCTATAAGAGTTCTCTCGCTTTAATTTGACTAGTATATTTATCTTTTGCATGCTTTGATTATCTCATTTTTGCATGCTTTCATTATCTCATTTTTGCTTGTCTTTATAAATTCCATGTTTTTAATTTAAAATTGTTAGCTGTTTGAATCATTTAGTTTCTATTTTCTAGTCATATTGTATTGTTTGAATTTTTCGATACTTACTATAATATGTATTCACACCGTGCAGATTAGCTTTGTTATTCTCATACGAATTCAAAAAACTCTTTGTAATTTGTTACCTATATCTGATATTAATTCAGTTTCAACTCTCCTAGACATTTATACACTTCTAACAAGTGTATGACCGCGTGTTGTAAAATTTACTATCTTTCAAATTAAAATTTTATATACTGTAGGACGATGGTTTTAGACTTTAGACAACCCATGAAGTGTGAATAACTTGTCTAGGTTGGTGATGAAATTGAGAATTGATGTGTGAGTTTGGATTTTGATTTCGGAATCTGATGCGTATATTTTGTTCACGACCTGCTCATATATCATGTTTTACATATAAAATCTTTGCTTAATGTTCAAAATTCAAAAGTAGCACATAGTATGAAACAAAGTAATATTTAAAAAAAATTAAAAACGGATTTGAAAAAATACGGACCTGTGTGAGAGCTCATAGTTTTAACCATTTGACATTGTTCACACGTATTTAAGTCAGGATGATTCTTGAAGGTACACTAAAAACAGAAAAAATAATAAAATCCCATAAAATAGAATACAAAAAGATTATGTTGTAATTTTTTATAGTAATTATAAGGGGTTTGTGCTACATAATATTTAATAAATTTGATATTTACCATGCTGCAAATCCACGAGGTTTCATTTTCCAGAGGTTGAGGACTAGAAGAGAGATTTAGGATGCGAGGGGGAGGTGGTCGAGGAGGTGGGGCAGTTTTTCCCTTTAAAATATATGAAAAAGAAATGCCACATTAAATTTTGTTCAAAACTCAACACTCCAAGCTCTTGTCAAAATACTCAATACTGAATAAGATTTATAAGAATGTCAAAGAGCAATTACTGTATTTGTATTTCTAGGCCATCTTCCACTTCCTCTCAATTCCATTTGTGAAGAATGCCAAATGAGTGAGTTGGCGTCTTGACCTATGAATTAAAAATATAATTTAAAAGGTTATCAGTTATCACACTAAAATTAAAAGTATAATTGCGTAAATCAATATTTTTCATTTTTGTTTTTGTTTGGTTTTAATAATAATGATTGATAAATGGATTTTTTATTTACCAGGATTAATTTCTCGGTAGAATTCTTCACTGGTTTCTCCTAAGGGAACTTGATAAATAATTACAAAATACACGAGATTAAAGTCAAAACTCTGAAAAGTAAGCCAATTTACAATTTATATTTTAGTCTAGTCATTTGTCATGTTCATGTAGAATTAAAATCTTCATCTAACCTGTTCCATTGTTAAAAAGATCCACCTGCTTGGTCCTGAAACAAAAGAAAGGGCAAAATGGTATTTGCATTTAATAACAAATATAAAAAATACCAAATATGTTATGGAAATTAAAGAAGAAAAGATATTCTACTTACATTATATCGCATTCCATTCTAAGTCTATGGTTTACAGCTTTCAGTCTTTCCATCTGCAAGTAAATAAACGATAAAATTCATAAACATTTAAGCTTAAAATATATTTTTTTCACGATCAAAAAACTAAAATCTAAAATACATCTAGTACAACTCGTCTAGAAAAACCCAAGGCCATAGCATTTATCATAAATTCATCTTGAAGAAATTAATTCAAGGTATAATGAACTGCAGCTGCATTTTTCTACACTAAACATTTCAAAAGAAAAGAGATAGCATTTCTAGAAAGGAAAAAATGTCATATTCTTCTTCTTTTTTTTACATTTTATAATGATCAAAAAGACGTTAGAATCAGATTATGTTGAATTTTCAATGTCTTTCAAGGAATAAACCTACATGAAAATACAAACATGTGTACATACTAGTAAACAGTACACAAACACAATATTATTAAATTATACTTAAAACATGGTAGAAATTTCTATTCCTCTATGAAAATCCTTCACTGCTCGTTCAATCCTCGATTTAATTCGTGTGTATATAACATTTTCACATTTTCTATATTATGGTGATATTATAAGTTATAACATTATATTATTATACTTTTATACTGCAAAGTGCAATTTGTACTGCTGAATCTGATTATCATGAGCATGAGGATTATTTTGGCAGACGGGCCTACATTCTCCACTCTCTCTCTAGTCTCGACAATATCAATACTTTGTACTTTGTACACACTCTTTACGTGGGCGCTTGTCTTGTCTGTTTTATACACACAGAAGACAAAGATAAAGTGCAAGCAAAGAAAGCGAGAGAATGAGCAAGAAAAAAAACCGCCTTCGTCACACGGTTAACTTTTATGAATGAAATATTATCCACTCGCAAAACTGTAAAACGTCCTAATGCTGGAATTAACAGCTTTCAAAAAAATTCAGAAGAATTTTTACTTGTAGTTTGTACTTTTATAGCCTAACATTACATCACATAAAGTTCTAATAGATTCTTTGAACTCTTTGACTTCTGTTCTGATTAAAGATTTAATGTTGTTTATCTTGAAATTATAATTTACACTTTTTTTAATTAATTACTATATTCAGTATTCAGCTGCTAAACTCAAAATAATAATGATAGTAACAGCAAAAAAGTAATGATATTACAACCTTTGCTTGATTCTTTTTCATTTTTCAGAGGCTGAAAAAATCTAAAGTCTACTATAATATCTGTAATCTGTATCAATTCTTTTGTACAATAAAATTAAATAACACGTAAAACGTAAATCTGTAAATGACAAACATCATGACAAAATACACGAGGAAACATTATTGTTTTAACTTTCAACACAGATTTCCCTGCACTTCCTTATACTTTTAATCCTTTGTTTGTTCATCTTCTTTTCTACTTTGAACATTAAGAGAAACAGAAAAAAAAACTCTAGGATTTAGAAACAAGGAACACAAATCTCACACAAACAAAGATAAAACATAATCTCATGAAATTATTCAAAAAGAGAGACAGGAGAGGAAGCAAAAGAAAACAATTGAGAGAGAAGAAAGGAGAGATTCACTACCGACTCAATACTCGAAGCTCAAAACTCAATTCAGTTCTCCTTGTCTTGTCTGATTTCTGATTTAGTATAAACGGTAAATGCACAATACATGATGTATGATGTATTTAAAACTTTAAAAATAGGAATGCCAGAAGTGCACTTATAATTTATAATTTATAATACATCAAACACACAAACTTATGTATACAAACAAAGAAGGGAAACGAAAAAAAAAAACAATTTAGAGGTGTATACAAAAATAAATAAAGGAATAAGACATGAGCTGCATAATCTACGTACATAGTACAGAGAGAGGCGTGGGTAGAGAATCGAGAAATTATTATTAATTATTATTATTTTTACAATATGACGACTCCCCTTGCTTCAAATTGTACACTGTGAAGAAGTCCTATTCTCTTATTCTAGTTACTAGTTCATTTCCACCATTTACAATTATAATAATAAGTAATAAAAATAAATTATTATTTTTATTATTTTATACTTACGTCAGGGATTTGTGATCTAGCTTGAAGAGCAGCAACTTCACGCTGAAGGCTCTGTAGTTTTATTTTTTCTGCATTTAAGGCTTTCACCATCTCATGTTTGCGTTCCCGCTGGATTGCTAATAAATCTGTAAGGCAAGTAAAAGCAAGGAAAATTTCATCATTATTGTCAATTGTCAACACAAATTACTTTTTATTTACATACTATACAAAAATATTTAGGGGAAAAAATGAATGGAATTTGTGTATCATAAAAAACATAAATCATGCAAACGTGTCTACAGCCTACACTGTTATGATAAAGATGAAAGAAAGGATGAAAATATTCCTTAATGACATAATAATATGTATTGTGTATCCTACTTTTTACTTTATCCTTTACACATTACACATTAGAAATGAGACGGATCTCGAATCTTATAACGGGAACCATCCAACGGATAACAACAAAGAGGCGTTTTTATTTCATTACATGAAAAATTCTTGGTATTTAGTATCTGACTCCTACGTCAAGAGTCAAGACTCAAGACGTTTCCTTTGAATTGATGCTCACTTATATAAACTCTAAACTGTTTGCATTTTGTGTGTATGTCTCGTGTCTAGCGTGTAGTAGCAGCAGTTGTTAGAAATTCAGGATTTTAAGATCTAAGACAAACTGTTAAATGTTGACTGTTATTCTCTTATCCTTTTGCCTTCTGGAATTCATTCTTAATTCTGTACCTGTTCTAGAATCTAGAAAAAAAAGTCAGTTGGCTGACACCTACATATTTTGCTTTCTATGAATAATAAAACGACACAAGAAAAACAACAAAGAATAAAGATAACAAGAGGTTAAGACTGTAGACTGTAGACATTTAAAATATACAAAGAAAAAATAAAAACAAATTTGAGATTTTGAGGTCAGTACTCTGAAACTATCTAACTGAAATAAGGTGATATGAAAATCATCTACAATCTAGTTTCTAGTTTCATTCGCATAATAAGGCTACACATATTCGTAATTCTAAATTGTAAAGAGAAACAGAAGGGAAATAAGAGCCAAATTAAAGTACAATTTTTGTAAGATGATTCATTCATTCTTTCCCCAATTTCCCAGTTTTATAGAGCAAATTAAAAAATAAAATGGTAATTACCTGCATTCATTTGATGGTTTAGAGCACCAACAGTGGGACAACTGGTAAAAAATTAAAAAAAATAAAAACATTATTTAGGTTGAAATATTGATAATCAATACAAAATATAGACCGTAAACAGTAAACACAGAGAGTAAATAAAACATTAAAAAAATCTATAGTTGTTACCTGTTTTCTGATACTTGTCCTTGAGCATTTCCATTGTGATTATAATTATTATTGACATTACTCCCACTGTTTCTTCGCCTACTTGCAGAAATGGAACCACCATTTGGTCCAAGTTGGATTTGTAATTGTGATTCAAATCCCGAATCACGAAAATTGCTATAAGAAGAATAAGTTACCGATGGATTAATATTGATTAAATTCTGCTGACCAGCTGCAGAATTACGAAGAGGAGAAGAAGAACACGAAGAAGAAGACGGAGTACTTGGCGAATTTTTAGCATTATTATTGTGTATGTTCACATTAACACCATGATGACGAGTAGTTATTCCACTACTACTATTTGTTGGAGATTTTAATGTGACATTAACAGATGTAAATGCTCCGTCACTAGGAATATCATGATTTGAATTATTATTATTATTACGATTAAATACAGTAGGTTTTTGACTAGGGAATGAACAATGTACCCACGGTGTACTTGGTTGAAGTGATAAACTTACACGTCGTCGAATCGGAGGATTAGAATTAGAATTATTATTATTGTTATTTAGAGAGGATTTTAAATTATCTACACACTTGTTGATATTTATACTTGTATTCGTACTGGTATTGGTATTCTGATTTGAATTTGAATTTAAATTAGTATTGGTGACTTCCTTTTGAGTTTTGATTATCCTTTCAACTTCACAATTTGAATCAGGATTTGTTAAAGAACTAAAAGTAGAAGAGTGAAAAGGATTTCCGGTGTTATTTTGAAATGTTGAGCTACAATAAACATTACTTTTCTTTTTGGAATCATTGAATATTTTTCTATTACAATTATTATCATTCTTTTTATTTTTACTATTATTATTATTCTTCTTGTGGTCATCATTATTATCATCGTCACCTTCTCTATGAATTTTATGTATAATTTCCTTTGGTTTTCGTTTGGTCTGTTGCTGTGCTTTTTGCTGATGTTGGTTCGACTGTTCATAAATTGGTTCTTTATGAATTGGTATTGGTATTGAAAATAGGGGAGTAATATTTGGTGTGTGAGTAAATGTAGAAGCTGTGTAGAAATTTGGAGGATTTTTTGACGTTGTAGTCACAGGACTCAAGTTTCCATTGGCGATTGCTGCAATTCTGGAATCTTCAATAAATAATGAGACAGACGAGCTAAGATTTTTCGGATTAGACATTTTCACCCACAATCAGAATAATGATAATAATACAAACAGATATTGGATATTAAAACAATGTGTATAGTAATATAACTTTGTTTTTTAATTTGTATCAATGTAAATTTATGTATTGATTTTGTTATCACGATTTTCCTTCTTGGGCTCTTCTTTTCTGTTCAACAGTATTATTTATAATGCTGTAGTAATAATGAGAATTATTATTATTATTTGTGCTGTATTCTTCCTCTTTCATTGATCCTTCCATTTATATTAAACACGGTATTTCTTTCTCCTTTCTTGATTTTGATATGAAGTATCACATTATTCACAAAACTCAAATTAAATGGCTGCACGATACGATAAAAGATGACGAAAATTTTAAAACAGAAAAGTTGATTCTGATACGATTTGTAAATTAAACTTGTCTGTAGTTTTTCTTTTTCATAGTTCAAAAGTGTCACAAGTATAAAATACCAAGAGAATAATTATTATACAATAAAAGATATTATTGCTGAAGGTACTGTGTAAACTTTCTTATTTTTTTTTTTGTTGAATATTATTATTAGTTTTCCAAGTACTAAGAGTGTTAAAAGTTGTATAACTAGCTTAACTTTGTATTACATATGGAGCAGACGAGTGTGTGGGGGAAAAAAAGAAGAAAGGACTAATAAAAAATATATATTATGTACATGAAGTATATCTATTTAGTATTATATATTATACATGTATATTGAAGACTCAAGTTATAAGGGAAATAGATTTTTTTTATATTGCAAGTCTGTAGAGTCAAGTACAAAATAAAATAAAAAACTAACAAAACTAAACTGAAACTAGAAGTAAAAGTGGGTAGAGTTCGGAGTTTGGGAGAAATAAAGACAGGCGTAAGTACAGAGTACAGAGAGAGAGGATAAGAGCTTATAGTTTATAAGAATATTCTTTTTTCTTCATCTTCTTCTTCTCCGTAAGAGTATAGAATATAGAGTGTAGAGCATAGTCATTATTATACATTATGCATAGTCTACGTTCTATACGTGTGTGTACAGATAATATTTATAGCTGAATAACCTTTAAAATACGAAGGCAAAAAAACTAACCCGAGCTGATTCGGATTCTCTAAAGATGCTTCGTTATTTTGGTCTTCATCCTTTAACATTGGACTGTTTCCCCCAATCATTTCTTCTTCTTCTTCTTCTCTCTCTCCACTGATGCGGCTGGTGCTTGTGTTACCCGTGTCTACGACTATTGACTTCCCCTTTCTATCTATGCATGTAAATTGTATATAGACAAAAAACAATTATATAGAAAATTTATACCTACACACAGCATCTTTATATATTATATTTATTATTATTATATGTCTAAATTAATTTCACACTCTATGTTAAACATACATAATATTATTATACTTTATACTGGTACAAATTGTACGCGTTGAACATACATAAAGAGGAAGGTTGAATTTTGATATTTCCAAGTTAATGACGTTTCTTTTGCTATTAGTATATTTCATACATGCTGGTTTGTCGCTTTCTATATAGAATCCGGGGTCATATACATTTAAAATATTGTACTTGTTTCATCGCCAATCTGTATATCGCCTAAAAGAATAAATTTTATACATATTATAACACGTATTATCATATCCATTATCCATTGATCATGTCATATAAAGTTTATATACTAATCTCTTTACAAATTACAACAAAAAAAAAAGATATAAGGCATAGTCATAATATTATGTGATGTGTTTTAGTATAGCATAAATAAATATATGTATCACATCTTTTACGGAGAATTTTTACTTACACGATTAGAAAAATACACAGTACAAACTTACTTCTTAGTTTGTAGTTCGGCTCAAGTCGGTTCGGTTGTGGGTTTATGACGATGAAGAGGAAGATTGAAGATAGAAAAGTTTTGACTGTCAAAATTAAACTACTATCTACATTTGTAAATTCTATATAAGATATTCTATATCCTACACTTTTTGGTTATACGTAGCTCTTTTTCAACTTTTCAAGGTTGAAGGATATTTTTACTCCCCGTATAACTTGACATAGAATATAGAAGACCGCGGATGGATTGTAGATTGTCAACCCGAACCACACCACAGTTTGACAGTTCGTAAAATATAAAAGGAAAGTTGCCAGTCAAAAGTTTGATCCGAATCCCGTCAAAAAAAATACACCTGTATGAATGAAGAATGAAATCCAAAACCATATTACATCATGTAGTCAAACAAAGTACAATAACCAAAATAAGAAATGATTAAATTAGATGTAAAATAGTGTGTTTAAAAAGGTTTACCTGACTATAGTTGACTGTCTTCCTCAATTAAAATTAAAGTTAATTGCACAAATAAATCCTGAAAATATAAAAATTATGTTTGAACTAGTTGGCGGCGGATAAAATATTTTGAATTTTGAGAGCGATTGATAATTTTTTTGTGTGATATTTTTAATTTTTAATTAAAAATTTAAACATGAAGTTGTGTTTATTGTTAATTGTTACTGGATTTATCGTAGAAGCTTATGGAGAAAATAATTCAGAAGAGGCTTCTGTTGTTTTAAAGGAGGAAGGTAAGCAAAAATACATATTTATGCAGGCTTTTGAAGCATGTGATTCACAAATACAATAATTTTAATTATTATAGAATTATAGATTGTTATGTAAATTTTATTAACTATTTTGCTTTTGTTTTACTTTGTATAGATGAAGGTTACAAAAGAAAGTACATAATCAAGATCCCGGAACCATTACTTTGGTATGTATAATATTTTTTAAAGATGTGAAATAAAACATTTCATTACCGGTTTTACTCTAGACTCTAGACTCTAGAAGAAGCCAAAAGTATTAATTATTAATCATAACTTCCGTTCTTATATAGTTTTCCAGGATTTGAAGACAAACTAACGGCTCTTGAAAATGGAACTTTACTGGATGACTTTTATAATCTCAAAATAATTAAACCAGCAGATTTGTTTCCTGTTTTGGCTACTTACTCTCTTCCAATATACGTCAGTATGAAGATAGTCCATGTGCTTGTCAGATATTCTGATACTATGTTTTTGCCTGATTTTCAAGTCAATTTAGTCGATGCAAAAATCGAATATAGTGCGGCAAAGTCGGAGATTGTTCACTTAAAAGCAAAATTAGAAACAATACACAGTAGACTGATGACAGTGAATGCATTAGATATGCCTCAGGATATCAAGAAAATTGAGTTGACCGTCGCTTTGGATAAATGCGAGGAGATACTATTTTTATTTGGGGTAAATTTTTTTACACTAAAAACTAGGGTCGAAAGATATTTACTTAAGTGAAGACATTTATACTTGTACGAAAATATATTTACTTGAACCTTGAACCAACCTAGGATTTACTGGTGTGGTAATATTTTTACTTTGGGGCTAATATTTATACTGGAGCTCAAATATTTATGCTTGAATGGTCATATTTTTACTTGAAAGTATTGTAAATACTGGTAATCGTAATACTTTTATTGGTATTTGCAATATATTTACTTGAACGAAAAATAAAACCCTTTTTATTTCAGGACCAGAATCACATCTTTTATAATAATCCACATGCATCTCTACCATTTTTTGTTCTGTTTTCTGGTCCATACAAAACTTTGTTGGAAGGTAAATATTGAATATTGAGTTGAAATTCTAAAATATAATCTCATCATTTTATACTTACTTAACTCCGGATTCTTAGAATTATCTCGAATGACGCATATAAAATCAAATACATATTTATGATGTAATGAAAACTAAAAACCGTATTTTTGTAATCTAGTTGGTTCCGGTATAATTCCATCAAAAGCTGAAGTATTTACTCAACAAATCAACAAGCTCCGAGATGTTGTGGATGATTACAAAGCAAGAACAGTTGAAAAACGAATTGAAGGAATATTATTTGAAAAGAAAACTGTCTATCCCTCTGCCAAATCGTAAGTTAATAATAATGATAGTAAATAATAATTAATATCATTATTATTATCACTGTCCTTTGTCCATGTCACTTCATTTTAAAAAAATTGTGTAAATGAAAAGTATGCATAATATTTTTACACACCGTGTCTGTATACTATTTTACGTTTATTTGTGTATTTTACCAGATTCGTAACTACGGCTTGGAATAAACGAGTTGTTCCTTATGACTATGAATTTGCATTGATAGACAAATATGAAAGTCGATCCGCTTGTAGTAATTATCAAGTTTTTGAAACCCACAATACAACAATTGCTGATGAACTTCAATTTGAGTACATTGAGGAATACAAAAACAACTTGACTATAAAATATAAACTTTTCTTTGACTCTCCGGGAGCTGCATTCTCTCCTCAAAAAAATTGTCCTATTAATTGTGGCAGGAATAGTGCAACTACATTCTACTCTCTAATGAATTTGTTATCCACAATGTTTTTCTACTTATGTGTTCGTTCGTTCTCTATTGCTCAAGTATCGTAAGTCGTAAATTACAAATCGTAACAAAATGAGCTAATTTCTTTGGTTTTTTCTGTAATATATTTTTGAAGTCTGTATTTTCTAGTATAAGACAACAGAATGTTCCAATTTTAGACTTTAGGCAGCTACTTGTGCTCAAAACAATTTTCAATCTCCATATATTTTTCATATGGTGAATGGTGATTGAATATCATATCTCTCTCTGTTTTTACTTTTTTCTACTTACTTGCTATACTTATCCTTTTTTATCATATAATTCAATCATATTTAGTTTTAGTTATAAGCCTTTACTATCTTCAGTTTTGTTCTCCAAATAGTAAATAAAAATTAAGTACCCGTGCTCACTATTATATATAAATACAGAAAAGGGTTATAGTTTTGAACTTGTTTAGAAACTTTAGTACATGTATAAATAGGTAAATATTAGGTAAAATATTCGTATTTGCAATCAATTCTTGTAATTTGTGATACTTGATACTTCGATGTTGTGATTTATACTATTACTAACGCTAATTACGTTTTTGATATTCCATATGAAAGTAACGAATAATGAATTGTTATTATTATTATTGTTGTTTTTGATTGTTATTGTACGCTAGGTATTATTGTAAATTGTAAATGTGTGTAAAGGGTAAAAAATATGCATTTTGATGGATACAGGGTACAAAATATTTTCAAAAATCAATAATTAGTCATAACATGAAACATAGCAATGATGGTGTTTTATGTATTTTGTATTTCCACTAGTTTTTAATTATTTTGGAGCAAAGTATTATGTATTACGCATGAGAAGCAAGAGCTTCATTTTTATTTATTTACAGATTAATTAACGCGAGCTACAAATTACAAATCACGCCATAAAAATCCATTAAGTCATGTACAAATTTAATTATAGCAAATATGAAAATAAAATGTTTTTATACGATGTACTCGAGTCTCGAGTGTTGAAAATATTATAAAATTGGAATGTATCTAGTATGTGCTTATTTAATAATATGACTTTCATTTTCTTTTCATTAGGTACATTTAGTTTTCCACCTATTTTCTCACCGGATTTTAGATGTTCTAGAGTCTAGACTGCAGATTGTAGATATACATACATATGTTGTAGGCATTTTGTGAGTGGGAGGTGACCGCGTATAAAAATCCATAGTCTATAAAAAATTTTCAGTCTTTATGCTTTGTGCTCAGAATAAATAAAACGAGACATTAGACATTAGGCAATGGACAGTAATCAATGACCAACGTCACTTTGAATAGATAGAAGACAAATTGCAGCGAAATAAACAGGTATTTGATATGTATAATAGCACACGTAAAAAATAAAGTATTACATTTTGTACATTGTACATTGGATATCAGACTATGCACACTGCACGCAGAAATGGAGAAAGTCATCTAATTGTAAGTACTTACACTCAAAAACCGTACCTAAACAAAACATGCGATTTGCAATTCACTACTACGTGCAAAATGTACAATAAGAGAACAAAGGAAAACGTAATAGGTATAAAAGGTAAAATGAATAGGAATCTTTTAAACATCGTAAATATCCAAAAAAATAACGCATTTGGCATTTGGCACATCCATTTATCTTTCAGTTTTCAGTTTAATTTAGCTCGGGGTTTGCTCCTGTTCTGTCGTGATATGGTAATGTAAACGTTTCTCGGTTTTTTTCCTACACGTTGACCATGAGAAACGCGGACTGAAGGCTAAAGAACGTTTAAAACTTTTCAGTGCTCTTCTTTTTTCATCTATATTTTGAGGATTTTGAGGAGTAGCAAGTAGAGACGTTCTCTTTGTTGTTTTATGGTATTTTTGTATTTTTTCAGTAGAATGAATAAGTCATCATTTCCAATAATAATATAATCAAATGTTTAAAATGGAGAAGGGCAATCCCCAACGGCCCTTTAAAATGGACGACAGTGAGAGTGTTTGGTGGGTGGAGCCGAAAGAAGATACGCTACCATTTGATTTCTGTCGAGATACATCACTTCATGGATTAAAATATATTTTACAACCACAGCGTCATTTAAGTGAAAGGTAAATCAAAACTGAAAATTTTAAAATCATTTCACGTTTCTTTACTTGTTCGGTTTCTGGATTTGACTAGTAATAAAAGCCATCAGAATTACTGATTTTACGATTCGTAATGTAATTTTCCAGGTTATTTTGGCTCTTTTCCTTCCTGACTGGACTGATTGTGGCCGTTTATCTAATTTCTGAAGGTTTCAAGTCTATATCTTTTATCTCACACAGTATACTTTAGGCTTCAGCTAATAATTTTACACTAATTTACTTTGTTTAAATTGTATTTGCATTTTGAATAGTGTGGAAAAATTACAGAGATAAGCCAATAATTGTTGCTTTTGAACCATTCGAAACTACCGTTGATGAAATCCCGTTCCCTGGTATGCAAAAAAAGCTCAACAATCACAAAAAAACCCTTATTCCAATTGTAAATTCTAACATCCATTTAAGTAAAACCAAAATCTGGTACATTTTTTTATATTGTACATTTTAGCAGTGACGATTTGCAACATGAACAAAGTCCAGAAAAAACATGCAAATAAAATTCTTCAGTAAGTTTCTCATTTTTTATGTCTAATCGATTATGCATTATGGAAATGTCAAAGTCTTTAATATCATTTGTCTTTTTGCTATTTATCAAAAATCAAAGCTAAAAGTACCGCAAGCTTTTTATCTTTTGACTTTGTCGGTAGCCAAAATACAAAATACGAAAAATAGTCCGAGTAAAAGCCTTTTAATCTTTGCATTCCGTATTGAGATTTGAGACTTTTTGCGTTGTGGCTTTGCGTGTCCATTCAATGTCATTTTTCGCATCCATTTCCAGTAAATCGAATGTACATTGTGCATGGTGTAAAGTACAATGACCAATTCATAAAACATAAAATCACAGTCAATAGCCGAATACTTACAACTGACACGATTGATTGTGAGAATTGAGAAAGCACAATAACAAGTTTTAAGCGAATCAATAATCAATAAACATATCATTTTTTTAGTGATATTTCAGTGAATGAGGATTCACCAAATGAACTGGAAAGTGCTCAACAACATCTCTTTCTCCTTCATCACGTTTGCAATGTAAAGCAGCAACAAATAATAATAATCGTTTCCCTTTTGCCTATTTAAATGACAAATGAATGAGAATTTTAAGTACAGTGAAAATATCTAAATTGAGTTGCATTATTTTTTATGCTATTCAGGTCTCCTCTGGATTCTCAAAAACGTTCAACTTTAGTCTCACTCAAAATGCTGTCAATTCATCCTTCATAGACGATCTCCCACGAACTAATGAAACAGATCAGCTCGACATTGAAACCTTTTTACAAAATGTGAGTTTGTCCATTTTTTAACAATGGCTTAAATTTATCTAATGTCTTGTGCACATAAAAATTAAAAACATTGGTAATAATTGTTTAATGTTTTTTCACTTCATATTTTAAAATTCCTGAACTATTTCATTTGATTTCCAGGCTTCACAGAAATGTAAGAATTTTGCAATGGAATGGAGATTCGAGTATGGAGTAAAATCTTATAATTATTCTCACTGATTACGGGTTTTGATAAATTGAGGTTAAACATTGAAAAATGATGGTTTTTAGGTCCTGAAATGCTACCTTTATGCATCTGGCAGGATGAAGTCAAAAACTGTACTACCGTAAGATAATAATTACTGTTAAAAAGGAAACGATATGCAAATTCATATTTCATATTCAAACTTTCACTATTCATCCATATTTTTTGAGCAGCTCTTCAATCCAATTGAAACGGATTTTGGAAAATGTTGTACTTTCAACATGGTTTCACAGTCCCTTCTACATAAATTTAAGTAAGCAATT
>JAQGBH010004248.1:0-17382 GCA_034698265.1 Sminthurinus aureus | reverse complement strand
TACTATATATATATATATATATATATATATATATATATACCACATAGAAACATGATTATTACTAATCATATATTGTAATATAGTATAACCATAAAAATTAAATAACGTTGTATTAATAATATACTACACTAATGGTTTAAGGAGTAAATAATAATATTATATTTTATGCATATTATTTGTATTATTGTACCTCTGAAATTCTGGGATGAGTAACATATTATACAGAGTGTGGAAAGGATTTAAAAGGGATTGCTTTCAAAATCATTGTATTTGTTCTTCAATGTCAAATATGCCAATACGTAGATACATGTACATACTTTTATAATCTTTCGGATGACTAGTGTCAAACTTTTTGAATTTATATAGATATGGTAATACATTATTGAGATTATAATATAGATGTGGTATCAATTCATTACGAAATTAAAACTCTGTAATAGATATGGAAGATCCCCCCCCCCCCTTTTTTTTGTTGCTGGTCTGATTATGCTTTGGTAAATAAATTAGTACTTAGTGCCTTTGTATTTTCTCTAGCATGTCTATACTACGCTGAAATAATATCCAACACTCTTATAAAATCCGTAACCGATGGCGTGACGGTCTATGTCAGGTTCTAGAGAAATAGATATTACTCTGGCTAAGAGAAAAGGCTATTACTCTGGCTAACAGAAGTCGGACTATGACAAACGGCATGTCCAATTTTTTTGCACGCCTTTAGAAATATTGATAACCGGTTTATAAGCTGACAGTGCAAAAACTCCTATTTGTCTGTAGTTTTAGTGTTTTTGCGGTCTTGAGCTTTTTTTCGTAGAATTAGCGAAATGTTACATTTGAAAAACTCTGAAGACCAAAAATACGTGAAGGTTTTGGGGCGAGTGAAGTTTCTTATAGAAACTGAAAACCCAAAGTGCCCAAAAAATTTATTTACGCGTACAGAGTTTTGTGCTGGATAACATGAAAATTACACATTCCTGAGCCACGGGATACGAATTTTTCGAGAAATTATATTGCCCGTCATGTGATGGGCGGGTTTTACTTGTTTAACATATTATACATAATACTGTGTGCGTAGTATGAGCTGTACAATGCTTTTCTAAACAAAAAGACATATATATATGTGGTAATACTACTAATTAAAAAAAATCAAAGAAAAAATTATTCAATAAATATATTTTATAAAGAAAATTGAAACTTACAATTCGACTTCAGAATCCGAATCGTTCTTTTTATTTTTTTTATTTGAGCTATCTCTGTCTCTTCCTCCTCCTCTTTCCCTTCCACGATCATCCTTATTTCGACCATGGTCGAATCGATCTCTTCTTTCTCTTGAATAATTTCGGCTACGACTTCTTCTTCTTTCACGATCTCTGTCACGCCCACGATCACCACGTTCCAAGTGACCACGATCTCGTTCTCTATATTTATCCCCATCTTGTCTTCTGTCTCTGTCCCTACTGTTCCTATCTCGACTTCGGTCACGAATGCCGCTGGTGTCATTTCGAGTAATATTAAAAGCATTTTTATCCCGGTTGTTATTGTAAGTGTCTCCTCTATTGCCATCTTTTCTTGGTGAAGGAGTTCGACGATGCTGTCTGTTGTCTAAAGTTGAAGACGGTTTACTTATACTATTATTATTGTCTTTTCTATTACCACTGGCACTACTACTACTGTTGTTGTTGTTGTTGTAGCTATTGGGAGTTTCTATTGATCGTCTTTTAGCTACATCTCTATCATGATCCCGACCCTTTTCTCGATCTCTATCTTTACCTCTTTCTCTATCTGTATTATTATTATTACTATTAGAAGCAGTACTTGTGTGTCGGTTATTTGTAATACTGTCATCTCTACTATCATCTTTTGAAGGTAGTTTACTACGACTACTTTTATTACTGTCATAATAATCATTTTTATATTTACTACTACTACTACTATTACTAGGTTCTTCAGTTTTAATTTTCTTTGATGGTAATAAATTTTCTTGTTCTTGTTCATCTCTTCGACTCATTTTAGAAGGTCTTTTATCAGATTCTCTACGACTTTGTTCTTTATCTTTTAACGAATTCCGACGAGAGGGAGATGAGGACGTATTTAAATGTGGATGATGATGATGATTTTCTGCAGAAGAAGATTTTCCAGTAGATTCATGCTGATGATGATGACGCTTAGTACTAGATTTACTGTGATGTTGATTAATTTCTTTAATGAAAACTGGTAAATCATGATTCTCAAAAGAAACGACAGCATCACTTGAAACTTTTTTGGTTGCTTTTCCTTTTTCTTTGATTGCTACCATTTTTACTTCTGTTTCAGATTCAGAAGACATTTCTACAAGACGCCGTTGAAGTAATTCTTTTTGTCTCATCAATTCCTCCAAATTCATCTCCTCCTGAATAAATTCGATTGAATTTGGAGAATTATCACTTTCATTAATATTAATATTATTAGTTTTATTAGTATGAGATCGACTACTACTGGATACGGCGGTACCACTAACGGTAGCTTCAATATACGATGAATAAGAAGTAAGTTTTGACATTCCAGAAGAACTCCCAAGGTCCGGTACAGCCATATCTACATCAACCAAATCTGGCATTGTTGCAGAGACTGTAACATTTGTTGGTGTACTTTTTTCAGAATCTGTCCTTTTCCTTTTATGTTTTTTCTTGTGCTTCCTTTTTTAAAAATAAAATAAAACAAAAAAAATAAATACATGTATTACATAAACATATATACATAAATAATGTGTTGTATAACTATGTATATATATAAAGTGCTAAAATATTATAATAGATATTTAAATTTTTACCAAAAACGGAACTTTTCTCAAAATGCTCATTATTTTACCAAGTATTTGTTTTTATTCACAAAAAATATAAATTAATAAAATACTAAAATATTATAATATACCAAGACTTACTTTTTCTCCTTTTTTGATTTTCTATGTTTATGTTTGGACTCTTTATCTTTTTCCTTATGAGATTTTTTATCTTTATGCAGACGTTTCTCTTTCTTTTTTGACTTTTTTATTTCTTTTAGACTAGTTGAGAGCTCGGCTTCGGAACTTGAAGACGATGAGTGTGAAGGAGAACTAACCATTTTGCTTTAGATAATATGATTTACAATTGCAATTTTTTAAACGTTTATCCCTTATTATATCATTTAAAAATCCAAATGTTTCCAATCCCTAAATCAAGATTCAAAGTACAATTTGTGATCTATATATATAACAAAACATACAACAAAGAAAACCATCATTGTTACATTGTCTTTGGAACTTTTATGATTTAAGTTCAATAATTTCATAGATAATACATAAATAAAATTTTAGAAACATGCGTATGATAATATAATTATAAATGTTTGTGTTTAACAAAATATAAATCTATCATAGGTAAAATAATGAGTATACTTACAGTTTACGGTGCATTATCCCAAAAAATTGCACAATATTATTATTATATGAAATTATTCAGCTGTTACACATCACAACACTGATAATTAGTACAAAATGCCGTATAATTACTGATTTACTTATGGAAATACGTTTCACATTTTATATTTTGTATCCACTTTGTTGTCCTTTTTCATACATTTATAAATACATAGTTTTATATTTATTGATTGATTGATTATACTTTTTCAAAATAGTAGAGAATATTATTATAGCGAATGACTACTGTAATAATATTATTATGTCTAAGGACTTTTGGTTGTAATGCAAATTAAATAATTTATTACTTAAAAGTTTTAGTTTTTCACTTATTACATAAGTATTATATTATTATTATGCGCTAAAAATAGCAAACATAAATATATTTTTATATGTGTGTACACATACATATAATAGTACAATTAAAACTGTAATTATATATTATAAACAGAAAAAAAAATCGTCCAAAAAATTTGAAGTGCAGGAGCGAAAACTATTCCTTGCCTGGCTGGAAATTTTCAAATTTGAAATTTTTTATACATAAAAATTTTGTTCACAACTTCAATCAAGGTATTTACTTAGATAAAAAAGCCATTTAAAATGTAAATAAACTGTTTATTTAAAAGTGTATATTTGTTTTGAATATAATTAACAATAATAATAATAATAATAATATAAAGGTTATAATTTTATCCAGAAGAAATATTGGTAAGTAATGATTCTAATTATTTTTATAGACTTATTTTTTATTCCAATATTATGCATTTTATTTCTTGTACGCTTTTATGTTACAGACCTTATTTATTTATTTATAAATAAGAATGTCATGTACATTTTATGTTTTCAGTAACAAATTGATTTGAATTTTTATTTCCTATACTTTCATTTTATATACTATAGGTATTTTTTTCGTGTAAAGGAAATTAGAATAATTATAATTAGCGACTTGAAGATGGCAAATGGAAATAAATGGAACGTAATTGAATCCGAAATGAATAAATTTGAGGCAGAAATATCAACCTTACCTAGACCACCCAATCAATTCATTCCTGCTCAACTTAGAAGACATCTTCCATTCCCACCACCTCCCCCTCCTCCTCATGGATTAATGCCTTCAGGATCAATTATGTCTAGACCTTTAATGATGCCAAGACATCCAGGTATGCATCCACCTAGACCCATGCATATACCTAGGCCAATGTCTGCTCATAGAATGATGTCTGTTCCAAGGCCGATGTCTGTTCCAAGGCCAATGTCTGCTCCTAGGCCAATGTCTGCTCCTGGACCAGCTATAATTAGGTATAATTTGATTTAAACAGTATTTTATATCAATTGAATGGAAGTCAATTTGAATTGTTAAGAAACAAAATGGGCAAATTCGACTCTTGGTTAGTTTGCTTTTGATCAAGGATAAAAATATTATAGGTGTGTGTATAAGTACTCTGTTGTGAATAGCTTTTTTTTACCTATAATGAAGATTATTAAAAATTTATTATTTTACTCAAGGATATAATAATATTATTATACTAGTAATAATAGTACTCAATGGAGATTTTACACATCTATAGTATTTTTTCTCAATTTTAGAAATATCATTATAAATTCTTGAACATAGTAGCATGCCAACTTTATCCTACATACATAATATCTTTTTGTTATATTTCCTTATTCATAAATAATTTAAACAATAATGTATATATTATTATTACAGTCTTTTTTGTATTAATAATATGCATCAATTATGTTGATTATTGTGGATTGTATTGTAGTGGAGCTCCTAAAGTATATGCATCTGAGCCCACAGTTACAACAACCAAAATAGTTCCACCCACAACATCAAGTACACAATTACGACCTGTAGTACCTAAACCATCAATGTTTCCTTCACAATCTCAACCTCTACAAACAACAACAATGGGTCTCCCTGGGGTAAATCATCATCAACAGACTCCAACAGATACTCTTTTACAACCTCCTAAAGCTAGTAGTGTAATTACTTCACCCTCAATTCCAACAAATTCTTCTACTTTAGATATAAATAAACCTTCTACTTCTAGTTCAAGTATTGTGGACAATAGTACAACCAATGAAAAACCAAAAAAGAAAGGAAAAAAGAATTCAAAAGAAGATGCTAAGGCAAAGAAACTTTTACGAAGTGCAGGAGGACAAGTATGGGAAGATCATTCACTTCAAGATTGGGATACAAGTATGTACCTACTACCTACATTATTTTATGTTATTTGGAAAAAAAAAACATAATGTTGTTGTCTCGTATTTTGTACTACATAAATATTAAATCTATTATATGTATATTAGGTTTTTTATATGATCGATATATGTACAATACATAATATGTTGTGCTGATTTCTTATAATTTATCAATTCCAGTGTAATGTTTTATTGATATGGGTAAAGGACCCTATCAATCCTCAACTACAGTATAATATATTTGTATTTATTTTGTAGGTGATTTCCGACTTTTCTGCGGTGATTTGGGTAACGATGTAACTGATGAAGTTTTGACTCGAGTGTTTGGACGATATCCATCTTTTCAAAAGGCAAAAGTTATTCGTGACAAAAGGACAAATAAAACAAAGGGATATGGTTTCGTATCATTCAAGGATCCAAATGATTTTGTTAGAGCCATTCGAGAACTTGACGGTAAGATATAAATAATAAATAAAACAAAAACAAAAATTTGAGTACTTACAAGGTATATCGTGCTATCAAAAAATGGTCTAAATTATAGTAAATGTTAAAAAATGTGTCATTTGATGCATCATTCAGCTTGTTATAAAAAAAAAACAATTTAATTGTAAATATTTTTTAGGTCGATACGTTGGAAGTCGTCCCATTAAACTAAGAAAATCAAATTGGAAGAATCGTAACTTGGACCAAGCAAAAAAGCGTGACCGAGAACGTAATTCCCTACTTGGAATTAAAAAGGGAAAGCGTTGAAAACAAATTGTAATCAATAATATAATAATATTATTATAGTTGTCTATTTTATAACAAGCAGTATTGGTTAAAAATATACTTTTCGTTGTAAAATAAATGATGAGGTCTACTGGTATACACATATTAATCTATAGTGATTTATTGTTTTGTTTTGTTCCTTTTATTCTCGTTTGTATTTGATCATAAATCCCATACTTTTTTATTATATTAATGTATAAAAAATAGTAAATTAATGGTACAAACGTATACATTATTTAATATTAATTATTATGCTTATACATGAGCATAATTCTTTCAAAATTGGGGATTTATATTTTATGTACAATATATATATTATTATAATAACCGTAACGGAGAGTAGAAGAAATCAACTATGTTAGAACACAAGGATATTCTACGGACATAAACATATATTTTATATTTGTCTATAGGTATTACAGATTCTGAACATTGTTTAACGTTTTAGGAATACAAGAATTAAAAAAAATCAGTCAAACGTAAAACACATCAAAGTGACAGAAAAATTATGAAATAATACGAGAAATTTTGATGCTTTAACTTGAGACGATTTGAGATCGAACAAGTTTCTTCAGTGTTCATTATTTTCCCTTAAAAACTCTTGATATTTATGTAAACACTACTCATGAAACTGGTTCATAATAATATATAATATTAATATAGCATAATATGATTACATGCTATTGTTGTAAATACAAAACTTTCTTACTGTTTGACTATTACGTACAACAATAAATATGAGTGTGAAAATTCAAATAACGTCTTACTAATAAGAAATACTTTCCTTTGTACTTTAATTTTTTACGCATACTATATATACATAAAACATTTGGTAATTGTATGCTATTTTCTACAGTAAGTATGTAAAAAAAAGAGAGAGAAGAAGTACCTAATCTGAAGTATACAACGAAAGAAATATTATAGATAAATACAGTACTCATTCATACATTGCTATGCTTTCCTTGTCTTGAAGGTAAACTTTTGCTGATAATTTTTTACACTTTGCAGAAGCTACAAAGTGAATGGCCAAAAGATGAAAACTTTAATCATAAATTCGTTTTAATTGAATTTTCAGTAAAGTTAAGTGTCTCTCAATTAAAATGCACATCTTGATTCCGGTCTGGGTCACATTACATTGACACTTTTACCTACCAAATTCCTTACCAGTACCAACTGACATACATAGATATATCTATCTATATAATACATAATATATATGCACCAAAATCAAAATTGCTGTCATTACAAAATTGTAAGAGAGTGTAGGGAAAATAAGGAACGTAACATATAAAAAAAACAAACACGGTTCTACGTATTTATGTAAGTTATGAATAATACATTATACATTGATGTTCATAATATATACATTAATATATTATATATTATATAGTATCTAACATGTAATCGTTTTCCTTAATACCAATAGATTAATTAACTATCTAGTCGAAATTTTTCACGTAATGACAAATATATAAGCTGTGCTTTCTTATGTCCAACACCAGGGCATAAAGCTATAGTTTCAAGATCTGCTTTGAGTAAATGAGCTATAGAACCAAATACATTCAAAAGGGTCATTGCATCCGTTTTATTTACTGACCTAATCGATGTTAACGCCACAATAACCTAATAGACATAAAAAAACAAAGGTCCATAAAAATAAAACTTGCATATGATGTAATGCGTTAGTAAAACATATAATTAATGATTATAATATAATATGTAATATTTATACATTATTATTACATGAGAATTTGTAATAGTATTTAGTACAGTCAACCACAGTATCATTCTTGAATATAAATACATATTACATGTATTTAGGATAGGCAGATAATAAGAGTAGGTGAATAAATATTAATTAAAAGGATTAGTTGGGGGAAAAAATACCTGTTGAAGTGTTTCTTGATCTTTTTTCTCTTTGATGGTATCTGGTGGTTTGTTTTCATAAATTTTATAATTTTCAATTATACGACCAGCCTCTTCAGCACTGTTTGTTGGAATAAGTGTCAGCTCAGCCAGCATACAAATATGAGTCAATGACTTTAAAATAGGATAAGGGTCAGTTACGTCAATCTGTAAATTTTTATAAATTTAATTACATTACTCATTATTATAGACTACAATTTATAATTTATAGTATGATCAAAAGAATTGTCCAGTAAAGGTTACAAACTTATAGCAAAGCTAACTTTCTCCATATCCGAGTAATGAGATAGTATAATAATTTATAATTTATAGAATGTTTTATATATTATTATATAAATAATACCTGTACTAAGAGAACCCGGAGACTATATGCTCGACGTAGTTCTTTTAATCTCTCATGTATGTAATCTGGATGAAGATTGTGATATCGTATACTAAGAAAGAGAGCACATGTTGTAGCTCCCATAACATAGTCTGGAACTATATCTGAATATTCCCAAGCTACATTTCGAATGAATTTCAATACTGGATTTCCTCTCTAAATTAATAAAAAATTGTAAAGAAAATTCAGTCATATCTTATATCTATAATATATATTTACATTTTACATGAATATGTAATGTCTTTTATTGTTATGTTTATTGAAGATATAGACATATAGATGTACATATAAGGTAAAGTGTCATGAAAATTTACCTGTTTTGGACTGACGAGAACACAATTCTTAAGAACTACAGAAGGTACAGCTGTATTAGAAGTATTAGCAGTGGTAGTAGTTGAACCTTTTGACTTATTGTTTCTGGATTCTCCTTCAGGTATAATAATGATATTATTGTTTTTATTAACTGAACTTGAGGTGCCAATGTTTTCTGATACTTGTGGTTCATCTTCTTCGTCTTCTGAATAATCCATAATGATGTTAGCAACACAGCACTGTACTTTACTTATTAGAACTATTTTACTTTAAAAGTTTGAATAATTAAAAAAATTAAAATGTTTTGATTGCTGTTAGCTTAATTGCTTATAATTCAAGATTCCACTGGTATTCGTGTTTCACATGGGGAAAGCAAAAAGTAAGATTTAAGATATCACACAAATCAACCGGCACAATAGAAAGCACCATTGAAATATTTTTTGAATTTTCTCCTATTCATTCTTCATTCGTTCCTGGATGGAAGTTGGAAGTTCCTCGTGAATTATAAAATTAAGTTTATTTAAAGGTAAACATTCATATATAAGAAAGAGGAATGTCCATTTAATTAAGCTGTAATCTTCATTAGAATAAAATCATAGCGACTTGTATAAAGTCTCTGAAATGGCACAACAACCTCAACAAAAACAAGAGTCCATGCCAAAAATTGACCTGGAACGTGATAAAAAGTTTTTAAGTCCAGCACAATTAGAATATATGCGTGTAGCTCAAGCTGCAAATGCAAGTAAGTTTATCAATAATACTATTTAAAATCAATTTTCATTACACATGAAAAGTACTAAAGTTAGAATTACATTTTTGCGTAGAGGCTTTGTAAATAATGTCGATCGCAAATTGCAAATGAGAATATTTAGTATAATGATATATATAAAAATCATAAGAATGGCCATGATGCAATAGCCATTACTGTTATTTACCAAAAATGTGTACTTGGAATAATAAGATTATTAATTGGGATTTTTGTCTTTTTTTTTTACATTTCAGAACGTGTAGAAAAATTAATAAAGTTACGTCGAGCAAATTTAATAACTGCTGGGGCTCTGGGATTTGGTGTTGTATCAATTTTTGCATATTCTGTTTTTTCTGTTGGTAGTGAAAAGTTTTTGGATGATTTACAAGACAAATAGAAACTATCATCATAAACTTAATAATATTATAATAGATTCGTTTTTTAAAAAGAATAGTACACACACATACACATACACAAAATGTTTATTTATTGTAGTCCAGTTTATAACTAGTTACAATTGTAATAAAACAATAGTAGTTCTTAGTAGTAGTATATATACTATATGTATTGAGAGACTGAAGAATCATATTAGAGAAAAAAAGTGAATCAACAGGAAAATTAGAGTGTTATTTTAATATTAATTAATACACTTTTGGATGAGCAAATATTCTCTCTTTGTATTTGTTTTTGTGTTATAAGTTATAAGTAAACATAATAATATAGTAACATATTATCCATTATCTATAGATAGTTCAAGAAAAAACACAAGCTTTTGGAATAAAATTGTTATCAGTTTTTATAGTTTGTTTGTTTGTGTAACGATAATAATTACTGCATTAATCAATTATTATTTAAACATTATAATAATCATTATTGTATACAGTATAATATAATATTATTTACAGTGCCAAGTGGATATATTATAATATATTATTATTATTATGTATTTTCAGTCTTTTTTAGTTTAAACCATAATAATATATTAAATATTATACATAATACATGAGTGACGAAAAGTGTTAGTGTTCAAGAGACACTGAAAAACAAAACAAACAAAATGTGTGCAAATATAAATGCAGTAATGAAGCAAGCTCGATTACCACCATTACCATCAATTCGTGATTTGGTAAAATTATATCGATTGAGAGCAATTAAACAATTATCCCAGAATTTTCTTTTAGATTCAAAATTAACAAATAAAATAGTCAAGGCAGCTTCAAAAGATTTACATGATTTTTATGCTTGTGAAGTTGGTCCAGGGCCAGGTGGTATTACTCGTTCAATATTAGATAAAGGAGCAAAAAAAGTTTATTTAATTGAAAAGGATATTCGTTTTAAAAGTTCACTCAAACTCCTAAGTGATGCATGCCCTGGTCGTGTTGAAACATACTGGGGGGATGTACTTTCATTCAATCTAAGTAAAATTCTTCCACAAGAACTCAAAAAACCATGGGATGAAAATGGATTACCACCGATACATATAATTGGGAATTTACCTTTTAACATTGCTACACCTTTAATCATTAAATGGCTTAGATGTATATCTGAACAAAGTAATGCTTGGGCATTGGGTCGTGTACCCCTTACTTTAACCTTTCAACACGAAGTAGCTGAAAGACTTGTTGCGGATGTCATGGATGTACAAAGATGTAGATTGTCAATCATGGCTCAATATTTAACCTATCCCAAATACGTATTTACAATCCCAGGTAAGTTAATATTAATATAAAACATAATCTACAATCTAATTATGTATAATTCTATGTAGTATAATAATATATATCCTACCCCCTTATAAAATCCGTATCCGAAGGCGAGACGGTCTGTGTCCCCCTAGAGAAATAGCCATTACACTGGCTAAGAGAAATGGCCAATGCTCTGGCTAAGAGAAAAGGATACTACTCTGGCTAAGAGAAATGGCCATTACTCTGGCTAAGAGAAATAGCTATTGCTCTGGCTAAATAAATGAAATAATTACTATTCTTTGACTCTCTGTTTTCTTAAAATCATTATTGCCTTTGAAAGTGTTTTACTAAACTAGCTGGGAAAATGGATCTCCAGACAAAATATTATAGCTCACAAGTGGAGTAAAATTTACAAACGGTGGACAAACGCAAAGTTTTACACCTGCCTGAATAGACAAAAGAGATTTTTTGCATTGGAAAAGTGCAGCATTCAGAAGTACATGTTATAACAGCCCAAACATACCTTTCTAACTCCAGTACAGCTTTAAAGCGCTAGCTTAAATTGCCGACTTTGGCCAGGATAAAATGCTGCTTAGTTTATTTTCATGAACTCTAGATCTCACTCAACGTGAGAGCTATATTTTATCTGAAGAGAAATTTTTCGAGCATGTTTAATGACACATTTTCAAATAAAATCCTGCTTTTAAGAAAACACTACATCCAAGTAAGGTAAAAACATACAGAACTGCAAAAAGTTGTCACTGAAGGCTGTAATGGGTTTAAAAATTTTACGCTAAATAAGCTGATTTGGTACCATCAAATATTTTAAAGCTGTTTAACCCATCGGATACGAATTTAAAACATTTTGAAGTTGACCCGTCATATGACGGGCGTCCTTACTTGTATTATAATATAAGTTTTAAAAAACAAGCATAGTAATATAATATACAAATACTATATTAATTATTGAATGTTATTTTTATGGAAAGTGGTTCATATAATATTATATGTAATAATTTTTTGCAAAATTTTATTTTATTGTTTGTTTGTTTGCTTCTCTCCTATGAAGGATCTGCATTCGTGCCCAAACCGGATGTTGATGTAGGAGTTGTAAAATTTGTACCTCGGAAAACACCTTTAATATCAGTACCATTTCCAATTGTAGAAAAATTAGTACGACAAATGTTTCATTTTAAAAATAAGCTAGCATGGAAAGGAATATCGTACGTACTTCTTGTTTTGTTTTTTAAATTTTCTTACCATCATAATATAAAATAGAATATATACTACTTGTACTGTATAAAATTTTGTCATTCATAAGTAATTTCATAATAATATATTGTAATATTGTAGCAAAAATCTAAATACGATCGTATTACTATAATAACTAACCACAGGTACAGGGGTTGATTACATTTTATATAATATATTATTATGGTTTAATATTTATTATACAGGACTTTGTTTCCAGTTGTCCTTAGAAGAAAATTAGCATGGGAGATGTTTGAAATGTTTCATGTGAATCCTAAAGTTCGTCCAACAATGTTAACTATTGAAGAGATTGGAAAACTTTGTGATGCTTACGTTAAAGTAAGTAGTATGTTTTATGCTTTATAGTGTGTGACATGCCATATAAGCCATAATATTATATTATAAATGTTACATATATTTAATTATAATGTTGGTATATGTACTTTACAAGTACTATATCTATAATTAATAATTATTACATATCACATGTAAAACATGTTTTGGTTTTTTTTTCCTTTTTTTTTCTCTCTATGTTAAATTGCTTGACAAAAAATAGTATAACATAATATATTACATGTTATGCTTCTAATATTATGATATTCGTACTCTCGTTTCATAAAATCTTCTTTTGTATTAATTTTTTTTGTAGATATGTGACCAATATCCTGTTAAAGATTACAACTATAGGGGCTTTAAACCGGATGAAGAGTGGGAGAAGGTATATGGATCAATATATGGATACCGCAAATTACAACCTGGAGTCCCTAAAATCAGTCAAGATGACATACCATTTGATTATGATGAAGAAGATCTTGTACCTGATCATGGAGGAGGAGAAGATGATGATTATTCCCTGAATCAGAATGTCATTTCAGAGCAAAATATGCAGTCATTAAATAATAATCTAATTGTATAATATTTGAATTTAGTAGTGTAGCAAGTATCCTGTTTTTTTTTTGTTCGATACTTTTAGAAAATACAACCAATGTACATAGAATGTATAATCTAAAAGCTTCAATAAAATATAATAATAATCAATATTTAATTTATTATAAAAAAGTGTATAGTAATATATTATTATACATATGTAGGGGTAATAAAAGTCAGTATAAAAACACATGTTGTGTTGTAAACATACAAGGCTATGTATGGAGATGCTAACTATACATACATACAAACATATTATATTATTATTATGTATTAAACCTAAAAATATTCTTTATTGCAGAAGAATTTTAAATAAAATGAGACTTTGAATGTCTTAAATGCAGAAAACATTAATATTTAAAATAAATACATAGGTTTCATGTGTGCGAAATGTACGCTAGGTCCATCTATGCTAGCTCTAACATGAGAAACCTCGTTGCTGTTTTTTCTATCCCTCACTACATTTCTCGATTCCTCAGCATTCAGCCTGTTCTGGTCGGCGAGGACGGAGACCAAAAGTGAAGTCTGTTAGGTCAAGTAATTAATTTTTCATCATGGTTCAAAAAAAGGTAAAAAGCTAAATATCAATTAGTATTTCAATCTAAATTATACATTAGTGTGTTAAAAGTAATTTGTAATAGATTTAACGTTGTTTTCTAAACTTTTATTTCCATTTATTTGTGATTTTATTGTTGGACACCATGCTTTATATTTCCGAAAAGCATGGCTGCTATAGCCTATAGTACATGTTCACAAGAGAAGCCGACACAGCTTTTTTTATTTCAATAATTATTGAAGATTAAATTAGTTATTTTTAGATCATTGTTAATAGAATTCATATCTAGTATAATTATTACTGTTAAAAGGAACAAAGTTTTGACTAAAACTTTGAAGAAGAAAAAAAAATCACATTTTATGATGAAAACTACTTACCACTTATATGATGTACTTTTGATTATACAAACATGCACTACCATCTGAGGATGTGATTTTTTAAAAGAAAAATTTAGTTTTATTTTAAGGCAAAATGGATATTTTGTTTACTGATTTTTCAAAAATCATAATTTGTATTACTCATTTAACTAATCATAGTTTTATTTTTTTTTATTATTATTGGTCTCATCTTTAGGGAAGAAAGAAGGTTTTGGGGAAAAAAGTAGCTGCTCCCCCAGCATTAGCAGCCAAGAAAGTAGAGCAAAAGAAACAAAAGAATCCCCTATTTGAAAAACGAACCCGTAATTTTGGTATCGGACAAGACATACAACCTACACGAGATTTGAGTCGTTTTGTAAAATGGCCAAGATATATCCGTGTCCAAAGGCAAAAGAGGGTTCTTCAGGAACGATTGAAAGTACCACCACCAATCAACCAATTTAAACATGCTGTGGATCGAAATACAGGTATATTTTTATGCACTATGTAGTGCAATCAGATTTCTCCAATTTTTTTTGGGTTATCTGTGCGCATAATGACAGTGCCATACTGTAGGTAAGACGAAAACCACATTCATCATACATGTATACTTATAATAATAATTTTATTATGTGTCTGTACTCTTAGTCATCGTTAAAAGATACTTTCGTAAAATATAAACAATAATAATTCTTGGTAATAATATTATAATAAAAAAAAGTTTCATATATTTTATATCAACAATCAATAGTGTAATAGAAGAAGTATTTGTTTGTATAATTATTGTTCTGTGTATAAAAAAATATTTATTTAAACCTTTTTTGTTTGTTTTTTCTCTTTCTTTCTATATTATGATAATATAGCCAAACAAATTTTCAAATTATTGGAGAAATACAAGCCCGAAACTCGAGCTGCTCGTAGAGCCAGATTAAAGGTCAAAGCTGAATCCAAAGTGAAGGGTAAATCAGATGCCCCAACCAAAAGAGCTCAGTATTTGAAACAAGGAGCTAATAGTGTGACAAGAGCTATTGAACAGAAGAAAGCTCAACTTGTTCTTATCGCTCATGACGTTGATCCCCTTGAGGTAAATTTTTTTTTTCTTTTGGTTTGATTGATTGATTGATTTCTTTTCAACCACTATAATAAAATGATACATAATATATCGACAATGATGCACTTTGAATTTCTTCACCTGAAATATGATGTGGAACAAATTAGACGAGCTTTTTAACACTGAGTCAATATAATAACAAATAGAATAAAATTATATATAATTTTACATAATGTAAAATTTTTTTAGTTTTTGCATACCAAAATTTATTATCATTTTTGAATTTCTAATACTTACAAGTTTTATTTTTTGTCATTTTATTTCAATAGCTCGTCTTGTTCCTTCCAACTTTGTGCAGAAAGATGGGAATTCCATATGCTATTGTTAAAGGAAAGGCTCGTTTGGGAAGATTGACACATCGTAAAACTACTACATCTGTAGCTCTAACTGGAGTAAGAACTTTTTTTTTTAAATTATAATCTATTATAGTTTCTTTTGTGGTTTTTTTTAAACAGAAATTACATTTATGTACTTGAATAAAACTGTTATAACTACATACTACTATTATAATACTTTTCCAGTTTAATGGTACAAAAGAAAGTGAAATTATTCATCATTAACTTTATATTTGTTTTTTTTGTTCATTATTTATATTCTAGGTTGATAGCAGTGATAGGAGTCAATTTAACAAAATCTTAGAAACTGTAAAGACCAACTTCAATGAACGTGACGAACTCAGAAGACATTGGGGTGGTGGAATATTGGGTAGCAAATCTGCTGCTCGTTTAGCCAAGATTGAAAGAGCAAAGGTCAAGGAAGCGGCACAAAAAGTTGGAGCCTAAATAATAATATTATATTAAACATCTTTGATGATGCATTTTTTAAACGAAATGTGTTTAATATAAAATTTTAAACTCGAAAATGATTAATAAAAGAAGAAAAAAAAATTACCATGAATATTATAATGTCTCGATAAAAGTATACATACGAATATTATTAATGATTACTTTTGTACCTATAATTTTAACTTTGAACCACATAATTTTTAATATTATTATAATAATCTCGTTTAATGCATAAAGTAAAGTCTGAAACATTGCCGATTTTGAAAAAAAGTGTAATACGTTATATTTTGTATTGCATCGATCATATTCACATATAATATAATACTCACAATTACATTTGAATATGGAATAGTTCTTTTCAGGGGCACTTGCTGATGGACAAAAAGTAATGACATAAGTAGGCTGTAATAAATATTGAAACTGAAGTCAATAAGTATTAACCAAAGTGTTTAGCATTAATATAAGACAAATAGGTAGAATGGAAATAGTATAATATTATTATGTATGTATTATAGTGCAGCATGAAAAACCTTTTATTTTCATCAAGAAATTATAGTATTATTATTCTTAGGAAAAAGGAAAAGGTTCACACACGGAAGAGGCTTAAATATTTTACAAATACTAGTACTTTTACTTATGTCAGGATATAAGTATTATACACTTTTTAAGTGATTATTTATGTATTATGTACATACCATTATGCTATAATTTAAAAAATATATGTATTATCATCATGGTACAATTTTAGAAGCATTATATAAATACTTGCTGACGGCTCCTCCCACTAAGTCGTTACAATATCCCACCAAAACATTTTCTGTTTTCAAATATTCCAAGCTCTCAACTCTCAATTCTCGATCATATGTCGAAGTTTCAGTAAGAACTACCCCAACGGTAAACTTAGCTTTTTTGCATGTTCTAATAGCCAAGTACAAGA
>JAQGBH010004247.1:0-17383 GCA_034698265.1 Sminthurinus aureus | reverse complement strand
ATATAAAACAAATATTCTTATAATAAAATTTTATGTTTTATCATGATAATCTATATTCTATATTTATAAAAACAAAGTATGTGATGTACATTGTGTGTATATGCATAAGTTTTTACATTCTACTGTTATATTTATTACAGTACTGTATGATAATAATACAGGATTTAATATTTAATATTTATTTCTCTAAAGGGAATGATCATAAATATTTTACATTTCACGTAAGAAAAAAAGTACTACACATAACTATGACTTTGTCACACAATTTTATATTTTATGGTTATTAGGTTTTTGTTTTGTATCATCATACTATATGTACATGTAAATTCTAGAATACATATAATATTATATAAATCTTTATGCAGAAATAAAAAATTATTATTGTTATTATCCAGCGTAATAATAATAATAATTAATAAGTACATGGATAACTCAATTTCTTAAAAAGTATTATTTGAAATTTTTTTTCAACATTCTATATGTCATGTTCCAAATTTACCATGTGCATTATACAGCGCTTGGATTTTTCGTACATACATATTTTAGGTCCTTTTAAAAATAATTTCATGAAATATTTACAAATAATGTATGAATGCATGACATTGATTATAACGTTGTTATCTAACATTTGTTTTACATTTTTATGTTTTTTTCTTGTTATTTTTGTTTCTATCGTTTGTTTAGATATAAAGAAAGTTCTTTGAAAAATTGAAAAACACAAAGATTTTAATATTTGGAAAGAGCAAATTTGAAGTCCATCTGTTCATCAAGGGTGTAAACTCTTCGACTAGGGGTTGGATGTCTTGCTGCAACCCTTGAAAAGAGGAGGCAGCAGTCTAAAAAAGTTTGTATGAAATGTTAGCTGTGTGTATAGTGTTCTGTACTTTTGTATACTGATATATATATGCATAATGATCTTTTAGAACCCACGAAGAATAAGAGATGTGAATCCTGTGATTCCCCAGGCATATTGAAATGTGTGTGTATCAAGAAACTGCAAATATTCATACATACTATATACTCGAGCATGTAAAGGAGAAATACATAAGTATATATTCATAATAATATAATATTATGTACTTATATATTATATGCATAGACATTCACATCCTTAATAATATTATCATATATAGTTGTGCATGAATAGTAAATGTACAAGTTCACAAATTTGTTTTCACTCTTATCTCAATGAACTCGTTCAGTCTTCTTGGGCGAAAAGTCTTTTCAAAAGTTTTATACTCACATATGTGTATAGATATACATATATCATTATATTACATCCCTTTGAAACATGGGAAAATTGGTGACCCTTGTGAAAGAAACGAAATTATTGAATTTTATTGACTTTCCGGCTTCCAAGTCTTGTCTCTTACCTTCTTCCTTCAGTTCCAAGTGAAAATATATATTTTTTTCCGGTTATCAAAATGGGTCAAAATTAAAAAGTGACAGGTGTTTATTCAAATTGCACTTTGTGTCTCTCCTATATCTACTTACATTCTAGCAAATCTTTACTCTCTCCCTCTCTCTCTTGTCTCTCTCCTTATTCTCGAATTAATCTTTCATTTTACTTTATGTATATTGCGTGTAGAATTTAGATGTAATGAATACTTACTATATTCAGGACACTAACAACTATTGTGTCATCAACATCATCATGTGAATATTTAATATAATTTTGTGTGACTTCAGTTTTGTTAAATCACAACAACAAACTTTTTTTACATACCATTTTTTGCTATAAAATATTTAGCAGTACTTGTAAATTGTAAATATCCTAAAGACTACAAAGAAAAAATTTACAGCATAAAATAGTGGAATTTTTAATTTTTTACTACTTATATTAAAAAACCAATGAATTGGAACCAAGATAATATATTACTAGCGTCTCAATCAGCACAATTAAAAGAAGATCAAGACAGTAAAAATAGGAAATAAAAACTCAACTTACCTGAATCTCAAATTGGTAATACTATAATAAAATATAATCAGTAGTGTGTAATACATGACCAATGTTTAACTAAATAATACATGAAGTGTATGTGTCCAGTCGAATACTTTAGTTTAACAAGTACATTGTGTGAATTGACCCTTTAAATTTTGAAGAAAGAAATGTGCCATAATTTTTACTGTGTATATACTTTTCTCACTAGTTATTAAAACTTTTCCCTAAAGAAAATAATTATAAAGAATCCTCTCAAGTAACAATTATAGTGTGAACATATAAAACTACTTAATAATAATTAATTCATATTTTTTACAGTTCAAAATTTGAACTTTGATTTGAATGATAAAATATAATGTAAATTTATTTTTTAAAACCTATATTTGACGAATAATACCTAACAGTGAATGTATGTACAATACATGCAACCTATAAACATATATATACTTAAACATAGCACCTAGCACATGATAATAAAATCGACTTTTACATATCATAACTGACTAAAATTATAAAAACAAGAGTAATCAGTCTGGACATTGAATTGAAATAATTTTTTTATGTATAGGCAAGTCTTACTACTTTTACTACATTCGTCCACTGAAAAGCTAACAATCCAAGTTCAACTTTCCTGAATTGATTTCTTCAGTCAACTGTTCTTAATTTACATTTGATGGGACATAATACTACCTATAGAAGTTGAATGACTTACTCATCGCAGCTAAAAGTGGTGGTTGGTGACTGTTTCGATTTTTTGATCCATTTTTGGATATTTTGACATGGATCGGCCTGACCACAGTGTAAAAGACACCAATAATGTCAACCACGTTGGTAATCAAAAAATGTCATCCAGAAGAAGAGTCACAAGTAAATCACACTTTTCTGCTGAAGATCAAGCTCTCGACCAAATTGCAAAAGAGGTAAGACTTTTCAACATTAAAATTAAAGTATAATTAAGTTAAAGTACTCTCGTATAATGAGATACTCCTCATTATTTACGCACATTCCATATATTAGAGTACAAAACAGATAAATGCAAGTCGTATTTTGTTGTTTTTCAATAGATTTTTGAAATGTCAAATTATCTTTATAGATTGTGCGTTATGTGTAGATTCTACTGTAATCTTTTTTCCTTCGATTGAAAATATTGAAACTCATGAAACCATGCAATTCCAAGTTCGTTTTTTCTTATCCATGTCGCTCCCTATTTATTTAGTAATTTATTTAGAAGGAATTTAAGAAAGTGCAGACGTGTAAACAGAAAATAGAAAAGTTAACGATCAAATGAGAAAAAAATCATGGTAATCACCTTTGTCCTAACTTCTTCCTGGGTAATCATTATGTCAATAAAAAACATACTACACAACCTTTACTGTGTACATAGTACATAGTAGAGGATGGCCAGTAAACTCGATATTATGTATACACACTACACACATAGTATAATCTCAATGCAAATTGTAAGTAATATAGTTAAAAGTTAAACAAAAAGAGTGTCATATTCAGTTTTACAGTGTTCTCCCACTTTACAAGCAGTGTGCATATGTAAACATTTAAGTATTTAGACTATACTACTGCATGAATAATGCAATGTGCAACGAAACAATATAAAGATAGCAGCTATAACATCGTCTGTGTCGACAATGAACTGCAAAGTGTCAAAATACCATTATTATGTACAAGGCGTTTAAGTGCAAGTAGCTAGTCATTAGGGTTCATATAATACATTATACATTTTTGTCTCATTTATATTTCAGAAAATAGTTTGAGAGAGTCCGGTATTCTTCTTTTGAAAGTTGTTGCAAATATTTGGCGTTTTAAATCAATGTATGTATACATACTTTTAAGTATGTGTACATGCTAATTTTATGACATGTTTGTTTTGCTCTGTACATGATACTGGACAACAAAATATATATTTCTCGAGTTATATTTAGAAATTTGCCGTATCTGAGTTCCGTACCAAAATGGCTTAATGCATTGGTTGTATTTTCTTTGAGAATTAAATATATATATATATGTTAGTTAGGGACACTTTTTAACCTCTGAAAAAACTTTTCGATGTGATAGAGGTTAATGGTAGATGGGAACATTATGGTTATGTATCTAGTGTCTAGCAACACGTTCATAAAAATTAGTCTGCCGTCTTATTATGTGTGTAAACGATCATCATTTAATATTTCATGATAAGATGATGAGGTGATAAGCAGCACTTTCCCATTTAGTAGAATCGCATTATTAGAATCCATTTGGATTCAAATGGATAGGTTTTAAATACAAAACATACTATGGACTTGGAAATTGGTTACATTCTGTGGTTGCTGCATTTTTTTTTGCTTGTTGGTATAAAATAGCGGTTTCGGAACAGTTTATGAGGTTAGAGTAGTGGGAAACATGGATTCATAAATTTACATACCATCACAATACAAAGTACAAGTTGTACAAATAGCATGTGTGTGTACATATATACAATTACGGTTCTCAAAATGAAAATCAAGTGTAGACAGACAGTCAACTACTGGAAAAAGAAATGGATTTTTCGTTAAAAGTTTTTTTCCTTGCTATCCTTTCTTTTGGTGAAGTTTAAGGTTAAAAGAGTCAGACAGAAAGAGAGTGAGAACGTAATATGTGTTGATATCGATTTGGCATTTTCCCTCTTTTTTCTTCTTATTACTTTTTCCGATTTCTACTTCCTTCCCCCCGCATTCACCCTGTCTATATATACTTATTGTACATTGTGTACATATAATGTATGTGTCCTACGTCCTACGCTAATATGACTAGACTGCGTTGTACTTTGTACTTTGAGCTGTGTCTCTCACGTTGGAACATATCCTACATGTATGGCTGTGCGTACACGTCTCACTGTATGTGTGAGTTTTCCCGTCAATTACTTGAAATTACTTCCACTACAACTGAAACACTGCCGAATACCATCTCACTCGGTTGCCGGCACATGCTACTATGTACATTACATATGAAATGGGAGAGTGTTAAAGTAGCTCAAAACGTAGCTCGATATGTTAACCGGGAAAACGGAAAACAACTCCTAGGTGATTTTCCTCGGGAGCAAAGGCAATAGAAAGAGGGGAGAGAAAATAGAGAGATTGTGAGACAATGTCGTAGTAAAGGTTAAAACCGAGACTGAATGTTGAAGACAGTCGAACGCCCTAATACATCATCATTCTTTTTTGACATTCCCTTGATTTCTCTCGGTTACTGGCTCTGGATTCATTTGACTCTCCCCCAGTTTTGTGTATATACTCAAGTATTCAATATAGTTCCAGCCTTTTAGTTTCTGCATATAACATTCAAAATTCAAAATACTCACTAAAGTCTTTCAGATTTATTTTTATTGACTACAACTCTGAGTATACTAAATACTAACAAGTTTTTGTATGTATACATACATACAGTATATGACCATTTATTTATCCAGCTTCAAATAGTAGTCCATGTGTAATGCTTTCTTATGGGAAAATTCATAGATTTTCCATAGGTTTTACTGTAGTAGACCTGGTCTACTATTTGGTCATATACGGTAATATATAATCTGTGTACCATGAGTGTTCTGATAGCACTCCAACGACCAAAAGTATAGTATACTATCAGAAGCTAGCATATTAAGCAAGCAATTACGGTACATTAAACTATGTTTAAAACAATTTTGAATCCCTTTAATGATACATACATGTGTACGTTTTTCACAATGTTCACGGTGTGAACTATGCTAGTCTACTTTTTGTAATTTGTACAGTACATTTGAAATTCACAATGTATGCAAAATAAATTGTCCCGGGTAATGAATAAGTTAAGGAAACAAAAACAACAACAGTCGGTCTAAAAAATAAAAAGTGACTTATTATAAAAGTATACAATGAAACTAGAGGCTGTATATCACAAGCTACAAGACGATATTTAGTATGATGTACACAAAATATTTAGTCATCTAATAGTGTACAGATGTTAATCCGGACTTCGGATTCCATCAGACTCGTTCTAATAGCTAAAGACTGGGAATGAGGTAAATATTATTGTGTGAATAGTGAATATATATTATAATAGAAAAATATCTGCATCGTACATATGTAGTCGAATTTTGCTTAACAGGCTCTTCAATATTATGTAGAGAGAGAAAGAGCGAGAGAGACACACCTAAAAAAAAGTATAAAGTTGTGTTTGGCAAATTCAGAGGTGACGTCAGTTTTTTTTCTCCTGAAGATAAAATCTTTAAACTCTAAAAGTCTAATGTATTAGGATTCCATATTCCATTGTACATGGTATGGTACAAGCAAGATCCATATGTAATGGTTCTAATATGTTTACTTCTATACTTGACGAGTTTAAGGGATTGAAAGAAAGGAGGAATGAGAGAGAGAGAATTTCAGTTTAGAGCTGAAGGCTGAAAAATTGAAATGGTGAAAAAATATATGCTGACTGAATATTGTATGAGAGATGTTGTATACAGCAGCATGAAGCATGAGAATGAGAGTAGACGTGTTGAACTATTTGCTATACACTAGAGACTAGGATGTCTTATGTCATATTGTATTGTATTGGGATATTGCAAGAAAAATATTATATTATTTGCTCTAAGCATGATGTTCGATGTGTTTCCAATATGCATCGTTTTTCCTTTCGCCGCCGCCGTCACTTTACATATTAAATATACATATTACATATTTCGAGTTTCCAGTTCAGATCGAGTATCCATTTATTTGATATATTGATAGCTCATAAAAAATATAATAAAATAATGTATCTCATCAAGCATCTTCTCGTCTTCATGCCTCTCTTCAAACTAGAAATACTACAAGTCAAAAGTCAAAGTATGTATAAGTATAAACCAATGAGCACTTAATAAATTTTACTATTATTTTTATCTCTACTCTCTACGATAGTTTCTCCTCAAGTCCTGTAGTGCACTAATCTGTGCACAGGACACAGGATGCTCAATGCTCATGTACATGCATAATTTTTAACGTAAGTACTGGAGTTTACATTTATCTGAGTACACATACATGAGTTGTAAATAAAATAGCTTTGTATATTGTGTAGATTGTAGATGGATATGGATATGGGCCTTAACCTTAGGCAACCTCAGATTTCATATCCACCAGATGCATCAATGACTGGTGACGAATGGCCAATTCAAACTTTTCACATCTACATCTCGACTTTTGCATCACAAGGCATGAAACATGAGACAAAATAAGTATGTGCGGTCTAGGCAATTCTCTAACTTTTCCTTGCTCATATGTATTATGATGTATTCATATTTCATACGAACTACGAACACGTTCCAATCTTATGTAAATGTACATATTTGTATTTGTAGATGCAAATCAAGTATGAGTATTTAAATCTTTTCCATTTTTTGGAACAAGCTAACGTGTTAAATGTGTTGTTTGTAAATGAGTTATGAGCCAAATATTGCATAGTACCCACTCACAAGTTTGAGCAAAATTGTAGAGATTATTCCTAAGTAATAATAATAATACTTATTATTATTATTATTAAAAAAGAGGATACATTGTAGATTGTAGTACACGGTGATGTTTTAATGGAAAAAACTCTTAGTCCAGAAATAGGCAGATTAAAAAACAAACAAACAAACACTCTCTTCTTGGATTTTTAAAGGACAGCCTGTTTTTGTTTTACGTAGGTGTGTACAATAATAATGAAAATAACAATAATAGTGTGCACACACAGAAATGTACCATATCCATTGTTGAATGCAAAATTTTTAAAAACTAAGCCTGTTGTATAGTTCTATCCTTCCTACATTATGTGAAAAGAACAACGCACGTTACATTCTCCAAGATAAACATGAACATTGAACACATGACGATGAGCCTGCCAGTTTTCTTGTCTATAAGAAACACGATTATCTTAGTCCATCTATCCGCAGTTTGACAAATAAACGAAAAGAACACTAGATGCAACTCTTTAGTCTTCTTGGTTTTGCGCGTACAGAATACAGAATGCAGGGCGATAACAAAAATAAGATGATCCAAAATCCAAAATCCAAAATCCTGCTGCTTCTTATTCCTAAATTATACATTGAGAGATTTTGAGGCCACATGGATTAAAATATCACATTTGTTATTACTTTTAGTCAATAATACATAAAAAATGTACGAACAAAATGGTAGAATCACATGAGTAGTTTTTCTCTATCTTTCTATTAAATGAATCAGAGAGCAGCACATTAATATCCTGGAAAACCATTCCATAATGTTTGTATTTTGTATAAAACAAAAATGTAAAAATTGACTTTAAAGTATAGTCTAAAAGTAGTTTTGATTTTGTAATAAAATATATTTTCTACAATCCCAGCATTTTCCATGAATTTTAAGGTTTTAGAGAACTACAAACTAGGAACCGGCATTTTCATTTTTTGCATTTGCCGGCTGCTTGTGCCAGGAGCACCCGGCTAATATTTTGTTGAACTCCAATGCACATGCCATTAAACTTCAGACTCGGAATGAAATGACTGTGGTACATGAGTAAACGGGCCAAGTTCCAGTAGTTATAGTGCATTCTACGTTCTGCATGCGTACATGTTGTGTATTATTTATATCTGTCTATTGTACACAAAATGCACACATGATATAAATATACGCAAAACATACTCATACACAGCTTGAAACTTGAATGCTAAGGGATTCGAAAGTGGTGTGTAAAAGTATGTATAGATGTAACATTTGTATGTATTCCGGGTTTCGGTGTGTACAAACACATTACAAAGTTAGGGGATTTTCATAGTTTATACAACAAGAAAGTATTTCACTGTCTAAACTCTAAACATAAAACATGGAATATATTGCATAAAAAATAACTTTGTAGTCCGCAGTTTGTGTTTTTAAACAGTATTATTCATCTCCAGTTTTCTAGACTTGGTACAAAGTTTTAATAACGAGAATGGCTGACCCAATCACATACTAAATCCATCAATACATTGTAAATGTCGTTTTTTATTATTTATTCGTAGTTTGTTTAAATTTCATAGTTTCTCATTGACTATAAATTATAAAACTATGATGGATGATCGTAATTCGTACAACTACGGAATCACTATAAAACAGAATTGGTTGTATATTATAGCTATAAACTACAAACAAGAGAGTTATTGAGGTGAATGATTGATTTGTAACAAGTTGATACTTCTACGTTGTACGTTATACCTTGTACATGTAATGGGAGAAATCAAGGGAAGTATTTTAAAGCAACATGGCATGAAAAATAATTAAATATGTAAATAAATAAATAGATAGACAATTCTTCCGTCAAAGTATAAGGTATAAGATGACTCGTATGATATAAAACGGAACAAAATATGTACATGAAGAGCTTTTAATTCCCTATGGATTATGAATGGAAAATAGAAAATTGACAGTTGGCTCACGTCTTTATAGTTTTTGGCAGCGGGCATTATAAGTGCATTCAAGAATTTATATTCCCATCAAGATCTGAAATAAAAGATTATATGGAAGCAGAAAGCAGAAAGCAGATAGATAGAAAGTCGAGACTTTTTTAAGTGCCAATGTTATTATTAGTACTTTTACTTTGAACGTTGAAAGTTACTCTATTTTCCTTTGGTTGGTTTGTTTTCATGAATTCCATTGAGAAAATGCATATATATGCAAATCATAATAAAAACTTAACCCTGCAGTATTTTTTGAGTAGGAGGCAATTGAAAGTGAAATAGTCATCCAATTTTTATGTTTGCTCCCCTCCCTAACTTAAGATATTTTTTATAGATTATCAGGCAGTAATGATAATTAATAAATACTAACTATAAAATTTACATGCTGTTATTTGGATGACTAAACTATAAGAGATTTCAAGATAAATGGATTAACTAGGATGTTGATCTCTGTACTCTGCACAACGTTGTGTTTGAATGAGAACATGTTGCACTTTGTACTATAAAAATATGCAGAAAGATGTGAAATTGGAAAAGATAATGATGCATACAATGTACAAGAATTCCTTATAAACAAATTATAATGTTTCTATGTATGTGCATACAAAAGTGATTCAGAACTGCTTTTTCTCGGATTTATTTAGATTTGATGTTACACGTTACAAAATGCTACAAATGAAGAGAGAACCAGGAGATTTACGTATAGATTTCAAATTCCAAATCCAACAAATCAAATACAGTCATACAGCATTGCCATGTGTCTAACTGCTTGATGCCTAATGCATGTTGTAAAACTTTGTTTGACTCGTAGTTTTATGTGAAATGTAAAATGGGAAGAATACACACATACATGGCACTGACTGGTTTTGCTTGGTATCTCAGATTAATTATTAAGTGATGGAAATCGAGTAAACAGTACGAGACATGTGTCATTTAGGTTTTTGTAATAATATGACTGAAATTGTCTTTTGGAGAAAACCCCAGAACCTCATGCTATGTACAATATACATTGTACATTTTACATTCCTTCCGCTCTCTTCTCTTCCGTTTACGTCCTCTATACTCTTTTTGTATTCAATTAGGAAGGAAAAGTAATGATACACATGATGGTGGTGGTGGCACATGGTGTGGTGTATGGATTTGTATTTGTATTGTATTGAAACACGGTTTTCTTGTACGCCTTTTTGGTTTTATGCGTGTACTTTTTTTTACTTTTTATATCCTGGTTTTTGGTTGCTGGTTTTGCTACGTATCCAGTATCCATATAATGTATAATCCATATGTATTTATGTTTGTATATGGGTATGTGCATTGTGGGTTGTGGGTATGCAATATGCATGCACCACTGTCAAGTTATTTATTTCTGTCTGCCAAAAAAATTACGAAAGAAGAAGAAGGAAAGGGATTGCGATGAAGTCGAAGAATCTTAAGTAGCAAAAGACTTACTTGCAACAAGACACAAGACACAGTCAACTCTTGTGAATATTCACTATTCACAGTAAAGAGAAGAGAAGAAAAAAAAGAGAAAGAGAAAGAAGAAAAAAAGGAAAAGGAAAATTTAAAATAGTGCAACGTAATATAATGCATATCAATATAATATTATGTAGGGACATGTCACTAGCAATATGGTCTATTATAAACTAAAGTACGATATGTACATTGTACATGTTACATTATTATTAGATTGAATTGAAAGTCGAAATATTCATTGAGTAGGAGTAAGAGTAAGAATTAGAGGAGGTATAGTGTGAGTCGTCACAGGCAGTTTGATCTATGTATGTATGTATGTATGTATATATTTAAAAGCCCTTATTAAGTTAAGGTATCTCTTCTCTTCGTCTCATCGTCTATTTCTAAACGGAGAAAGATAAAGAAGGAAGAAAATGAAAATAGAGTCGGGTATTTTAAATTTGCTCTCTCTCTCTCTCCTACTAATCCGGCAACAACTGTTACTGGTACTGTTACTATTACTCTAGTCACTAGTCACTGGTTGTACAACAACCAGGGAATTCGTAGTGTACTTACTTTTACTTCTGCCATTAAGAGTAGGATCTGCGATTTGCCTAGTCTCTCAGCACCCAGCCTCAGCAGGATTGGAGCCATACCAGAAATAAGCATAAAAATACGACTAATATCATTTTTACAATCATCGTCTTTGCAACGAATTCCTTCATTCCAATAGTTGATAAAATATTTCAATACAAAAACTTAACATTTTACTCTAAATAAATTGAAACGGAATATAAAGTAAAATTTTTCAACTTTTTTTTGTCGATTTAAAAAATATATTATCCCCCCAACCCCACACCACTGATTTTGACTGTGTGTATTAATATTAGTAATGGGATTTTCTACGGGAAAAATTATGAATCATTTAATTTGTGTACAATAATCGAAAATCGAATCCGTTTTATTTTGGTGCTACCGTTTTGTACTGTTCATAGTATCAATAATACTAATAATAATGAATTGTTAAAGATTGTGAGACTGTTGGAAAATTAGAACAAATAAAATGACGGATCCGGGGTCATTCTATGTGAAAAACTATCGTTCAGATCGTCTTCGCCTCCGTCAAAAATATCCATGTCAGACAAGTTTGCATTCCCGTTCAACTTCTAGACAGCCCAGTGTTGAGAGTTTACATTCGGATCTAAGTTTAAATCATGCTTATCCAGCACATCACCATCATAGTGTTGGTAGTTCCAGATTGAATTCTGGATTAAATTCTCTGGCTGTTTCCACTACAGACCTCACCAATATTTCCAGCATGACAAATTATAATATCCATAGTCCAAATACACACACAACTGCTGCCACCCTCCGCTCATCTTCTGGTTATGGCTCCAGTGAATTTGGCTCATCATCCATTAGTAATTTGGATAATAGTCTTGTTCTTCAAAATGGACATTCATTATCCTCCAATTCCTCCTCAATCCGACAACTACAATCTCCTGGAATTCATAATAGTCACATCAAACCCAATTTCTCTCTCCTCACAGCTGCTGTCCGTCTCACCAATTACAGTGGTAATAATATTGTGAGTAGTAGTAGCCGAGCGGCGAGTTATATTGATATTCATGGAGGAGCTGGAAGCATTGGAAGTACTTTTTGGGGTGGAGAAGTCTTACGAAATTCAGGGGGAGAGGGAGGAGGTGGAGGAGAAACAAAAAAAAGTAGTAATACTTTATCTAGACCTTATTATCAATACCAACGAACATATTCCGGTGGCACTAAAATTAGATGTGCCAGTGCTGACCCTGAATCATCCAGAAATCCAGATTTTGCCCAAAATTCTAATACAAATCGGCTTTTAGCCATTGAAAATGCTGGAGGACATTTCCCTTCAAAAACCAGTACTTTGTCTCCTATCCAGATTGCAGTTCCAACAAATACACTGTATCGACATGCTCATCCAAACTACTATTCACCATCCATCAATAATAGTACAGTGAGCTGTAACAATTATAATAATAACAATAATAACAGTAGTAATGCTAACTATTCTCCCTCACATTCAAATAGTCAAATGTACTCACGTAGTAGTACTGGTGGTGCTGCTGATAAATTGTCGTTATCACGTTGCAATAGTAGAAGTGCAAGCGTGGACCGATTTAACATTCTACCACATCCAAATCCAAATCCAAATTCAAGTACTCTTTCTATTGCTTCTTCTTTTCTCTCGTCAAGAAATGCAAGTGTGAGTTGTTTGACTCTGAGTCAAGAACGGATTGATGATTTCAATCCAAATTTGAACCCAAATTCATTTTACAATCCGTTTAATAATAATCCAAAACGTTATACACAAGTCACAGAGCTGGCAAAAAACGTTTCATCCTACAAATGGGATAATCTGGATGATACAACAGCATCAAGCTACTATAGTGCAACTGGGCTTGCTGGTGGTCAAAGTTTAGGAAGGAGTCACTCTACTCTGGCAATTCCATATAGACCAACAAATTCGGATAGTCTTTTGGTGTTATCTAATCCATCTCAAAATCAAAATCAAAATTTGATACCATCCTCTGGAATGAAACAACAACAAGTCTCATCCAAATTATCCAAAGAACACAGTTTAGACGAAAGGAATGGAGATGCAAATATTTTTGATGTTATAAATGAAGAAAAAAGTTCTAATAAGAGTAGTGAAGACAGTTATGATAATAATAATACAAATACCAAAACTGCGATAACTAATAATAAAACTGGGGGCCGAATAAGACCAGCATGTAATGGATATGCTGAAAAACTGAGTCAGGTTTTCCAATTGAATGAAGAGGATGAAGCTACTTTGGCACGAGTAAGTTTATTTGATTATAATATTAGTTGAGTAGTGTGTATACTGTATACTGTATAGTGTATAGCTTAGGATTTTTGTATGAAGTATAGAATATAGAGATTATATTATTTTATATTATGTACAATGTACATGTGTCTGTCGAATGTCGACCATCTTACTTTTTCATGCAAGAATTATGGTAGGTAATGTACTTTCTTGTGGAATTTTAATTTCATTACACGTTTACTTGTAAAATGTCAGATTGAAATATCTACATGATGTGTACAAATACAATCCTAATTAGATTGACTTCCAGTTAAAACTAAATGTTTCCATTTTGTATAATATTATGATGATTCCTTTGATCTGATTTTATCTGATTCATGCATAATAATATGCAAATTTACTAATGTTTTATGCTCTTGTATCTTGCATGTGTATACATGATAAAATTATACATACATAATAATAAGGTACTGTTATACCAGTATTACTATTTTTTTTATCTACTTCAACTTGATACTTGATACAACATTCTCGAACATTTTTAAGTAACCATTCTTGTACGTAATACGTACATGTGATAATGGATTTGAGATTTGAGCAGAAGAACATGTTCAGGTGGAAGTGTCTAGGTATAAAATTTTATGTGCTGGTATTTGCATTCCCTATTGATTTATATAAAAAAATACGTTGGAATTCCAAAGTATATTTTATATGAACAAGTTTAGCATTCCATTGCACATGTATTAAGCATTCACTAAATTTGTAATACTAACTTACACAGGCAATGTACACATAAGAAAAAAAAATACTGATTTCAATTAGAAGAAAGTAAGCAAATTTATGTGTGTAACAAGAGCGTTATGTGGTAGCTGTAGGACCGAAACGGTGTTTTTGTGATTTTTATGCTTCTATCTTCAACCCTCAACAGCTTTTTTATTTAAGGGCAACATTACTTCAAATTCGTTTTAGTTGACAAACAGCTGAAACAGTTGAAATTGGTGAAAAAATTTAATCTGAAAGGTATTTAGTAGAATTGTGGGTTCATCAAATAGACGGGCCCTTTAAGCTTCAAACCATGTGAGAAGTTATCAAAAATTTCTGTCATCACAAACTTGTTGACTAGAACACTAGAATACCGAATTCGACACATAAGCTATTAGTAAATGCCATGGGAAGTCAACGTAAGTTAAGCCATGTCAATCCTGTTTCTCTCAAACTTTTGCATAATATTATATTTTTGTGTGAATGTCCTTGTACATACATATATGTCTGTATGAAATTCGAACACTAGGAACAACACTAGAAGGAGAAGAAAAAGTGTGAATTCAGTACCCTCAATCCTTGATATAAAATATAATATTGTGTAGGTATACATAGATGGATATAGAAAAATACTCTATTTGGTACTCGTATTATTCTGGTTTTCCATTTACTGCTTCATCTTCTCCTTTTTCTTCTTTTTCATCTTCTGCTCATGGTTGATGTTGGTTTGGTTTGGTTGGATTTGGTCTGGTATGGGGTTATGGGGAGAGAACTAGAGAGACATCATTTGACGACTTTTTTCAAAAACAGATACTTAATATACTGCTACATGTAGAGGGAAAGAGAGTTGAATTGATTGGAGTAATTCAATAACATTTTACATGTCTATATGTACGCCTGCTGCAGCAGTATACATATATTATTCAAATTAAAAACTGTGTGTATATTATGTATCATTCATGTTATTCTACACATCCTTGTATTCAGTTTTTATAATATAATATCATATCATGTACATTTATGTATGTATTGACAAAATTATTACTGTACATGTCTTTATGTAATAAAAAACATGTGTATATAGTGGAAAAATAATGGAATGGAATGGTGTTTGCCCTGTATGCTGTATGCTGTCGTTAAATGAAGAGTTTATTTAGAAAACTCATCCTCAAAAGACGATGCTTCAGGAACATTTCACCAACACCAGCATGGAGCAAAAAGAACCAACACTGTATATCAAAGTATCGCTATAGGGATTCTTTTTACAATTTACAAAAATCAAAGCTAGCCAGAACCAGCAGTGTAGTGTGTACAATGTGCAATATTTTAAATGTTCATGTGTACGTATAAAGTATAAACTATGTTACACATGGCTCTCTCTCTTTCTGTCTGACTTTTGCTGTCTCTGTCCAAGTACATGATGTAAAATGTAACATATGGTGGAAAACAAAGTCACTAAACAAATTTTAATTCAATCAAAAGTTGAATTCAAATTTAAATGTAAAGTGCACATGATTTTGTATCTTTTCATGTGTCTTTAGTCTATACATATGCATGCAAATGCAAGTTCTTCCTTCGTGTACATAGGCACATTACTTGATGTAGATTTTAAATAAAGGCGTTCAAGCGTTCATGCTCCTTATCCATCAGTTTTCGTACATAAGTATGTGCAATGTACACAGATATATACAGTGTATAATACATAAATCCCGAGAGATGATTTGCAAAGAATATATTATATAATATTATGGTACATAGCATACTACATACATAGTCATTATGCATGTATAATGTATGTAGCACGTAAAAGGAACACATAATAAGTAATATGCATTTATCATGTATTACTTGTTATCCATTATGCTTGAGACTTGAAACGAATGTTTCAAGTGAACAAGTTGAGATTCTTCCTCCTCATCTTTCGTCTTCCTTCGGCCGTTCATACCTTCATACCTTCATTCTTTGTCTTTGAACCTTTTCATTAACATTCACATTTTGTAGTTTGTCGCATTTACTTATTGATGCTCCGTCTTGATTCTTCATGGGTCGCTTCAACTCGAGCTAATAGTTTAAAAGTCAGTACAGTAACAACATTTATTTAGTTTAGTACATTTTTCACATTGAGATTTTGTTGCTGTGCTGTGCTGTGATGTGCTGTGTTGTTGTGATGTGAGAGAGAGAACAGTTATCCTGCTCTCCTGCGTCTGTAATGCCTAATGTATACATTATATACATTATGCATCTACATTCTACATGTGTACATGCCATATTATGGTATAATATTATATTATGCATTGCTACGATGCTTACCTTTAGAGCTTTGTTATAATAATTCCTCTGTCAATCGTAGCTAACTTTTCTTACCAGGATTCTTTGACATAAGACATAAGGTATAAGGTACAAAAAGGGGTTGGCGCACTATGTACATTTTGCTATTATGATATACTATATGTATAGGTCTATATGATGTATTTCTACATTTAGAGTTTAGAGACATCGTACTCTTGTGTTATTTTTACCATATGTTTATGCTGTATTTATGTTCCTTTGATATAATAAGAATAGAATGAAGAACTACAATGAACAACAACATCCATCTACGATGGTCTCACACACGTTGTTTTGGATATTTTATGTACGGAATACGGATAAATTCTACATGAATGTGTATACTTCTTCACATTTCACATCTAAATTCCATATGTGCGTGTCGTATTAGCATGAAATCCCTTCTTACGAACGAAGGAACTAACTACGAACTGTATTTTTTTGCATAGTTATTTTGCATTTGCCATAATATATTTACGTTTTAGCATGTCGTCCTCAAATCTCAAATGCGGGTTGGCGCATTTTTTTCCCCCTACACAGTAAATGTATGTATCATGTATTCAAGCGAAAATTTTTATGTGTAATGTATAATTCATTGTGCAATGCATACATGAGAGAGAGAGAGAGAGAGAGAGAGAGA
>JAQGBH010004246.1:0-17383 GCA_034698265.1 Sminthurinus aureus | reverse complement strand
CTAATACTAATAATAAATATACTATTAATATAAGGCGGACTCGATCTTTGGCTATTTCTGCATCATCCGCTACTTCAGCGAGCAGCCGATTTACGCCTTATTTTCGGGGTACATTGGCCTGCTCTGCACTTTTCTCTACACGATCATGTACCGAAAGGCGTTTTCAATCCCTCAGAATTTGTACGAGCTCAAGAAACTGTTTCTTTTGGTGGTGAGTCAAAAGGGCGTGAAAAGGCTGAACAATCGTTTCCCGCTCTATAAAAGACAAATTAGCCAATTTCAAAACATTGGAATTCGAGTTGGCGGTTTCCACACGATGGAGCGAGAAAGCACACCGAAATTCGTTGACTTCGTGGTGAAACAACTCGTGACTCTCCTCGTCGCAATTCCACGCAACAAAATTTAGAATTTCCTTGACAAAATCCCGTTGAGGATAATTTGGTTGATTGGACCAAGACTTTAAAAACTATTCAATAAAAATGTGTACATCATTGGACTTTTTATCAGATTCATATTTTTTGAAATTCATTCCTTTTGCGTTCAATCGCAAAGTATTTGGCTTACAAACTCGAGTGAATTCCGTTTGTCGTTTGTGTTTAAGTTATTTTCCTCGCACAAAGTGAGTTGAAAAGAGAGTAAAATCAGGAAACTACGCATTTATTTTGGTTCTACGTCGCTCTCAGTCTCTCACTCTTCTCTGCCTGTGCCTTTGCTTCTCTCTCTTTCTCGTTCTCTCCGTCCTTTGTATGCTTTGGTGTGTATGCAAGAGAAATGATGCTTATGCAATGCTCAACCGTTTTATTTTATTTACTACTCCAAACGAAAAGTAAAGGTTTTAACATGAATGAAAGCAAAATGCACGTGGAAAAGGTTCAACAACCAAAAGATTAAAATTTAGCATGGCTGTAAAAACATACAAACTAAACATAAATAAATGTTTTCAAGTTTTTTTCTCGCTGACGGACTCGTGGGTTTTGCGTGCTTAAAGTGTTTTTTAGTTTAAAAATAATTTATTTTGATTTATTTCAATTTTGCGAGAAATTTAAAGCTTTTCGTTACAAAATTAAACATTTTAAATGTCGTATAATTACTCAAGTTTTCTCCGTTTTAAAGTATTGGTTGTTTAAAAGCTCCGGGTTTTCAAAGGGATTGAAATAAAAAGGCGACACTTTTTTGGTCGCTGAATTTGAATCTGCTTTTTCTTATGAAAACCCATAGCAACAGATTTTGTTATGGAGTAACGAATATCTGCTTTTGCTTACAACTCCAAAGACGTTTTCGCCCATTTCTCAGCCAAATGTCAACATTTTTGCATGGGACAAAAGGGAATCTGTGACTTGAGACAAAATACAACAACTTTTATGTTGAAAGTCCCCAAATGACGCCTCATTTGTACACGATGATGAAAAAGGAATTGGGGAGGAAATGAGTAAATTGAGGTGTTAATTATGAGGAACAGAATGAAACAAGAGATTATTTTCAGGAGGTTTCAACTGGGACCACCGTGATTATGATTGGAATCCGTGTGCTCAATCGATGCAGAATGCAGAGCAAATAGCAGAGTTTTGCGTTTGTTACATGCCACGGAAAAAAAGAGAATGTGCATCACAATTACACAAGAAAATAGAGGAGAATGGGAAGAGGAAACCAGTTTTTGGAGGGCGAAAATGGGATGAGGAATGCACTCGGCATTTATCTGTTGCGTCAGCATTTGATATATATTATAGATACAGATAGGAAAATGTAATTCCATTTGTTGTTGTTTTGTTGTTGCTGGAGGTGGAATAGGATTTCATCATAAATCACCAATTAAATGTACGCCAAAACATTTAACTTGTGTGCAAAACAAGGTTTTTTGCCCCGTTTCTTCGGCTTGTTGTTGGATCCTAATGAATTTGAATGCGCTGTAATTGTAGGTGGTCAGTGCTTTGTGCTGTTCTCTTTTTTACTTACTGCTGTTGGCTGTGTGAACTACTCGCTCTAATTCAGAGAAACAATGGCCAAGTAAACAACGGTGTGGATAAGGAAAGAGTAAACAGGATGCACTCGGCATTTAATCCACAAACAACTTTTTGTCCTTAGTTTCCACTTGATTTTTACTGCATCAGCTCCAGACTGCACAAGTCGATTGTGGATTGTGGATGACAGAAAACAATGGACAAATTATTCACAGGGGTCAATTTCCATTTCACTATCAGCAAATTGTTCTTTCCATTTTCAATACGTGGAAAAACACAGAGCTGATTGTGAGCCTCCGGATTGCATCAGAAAAGAACCTTGATTTTCTCAATCATCTTTTATTATTTACCTCCAGCAACTTCAGCTCACTTTTTCCACAAATTAAATATGGAAAATATGGAAAGCGAAAGGATTTTAATTTTTCTGTCTGTTCTGTGGAAAAGTCTTATTTTTGTTTACTTTGACTATTTCCATTGTTTTTGTTGTATTGACGCAGAACTTTTGTCCCGTCTCAAAACTCGTCTCTTTTATGCTTGATCACGCTATTTTGTTTGTCGTGGGAATTTATTCCATTTCCTCCGCTCATTTTGAAATGGTTTTGATGCAGCAACTGCCCAATCATCGATCACCAATCACCAATCACGAATCCATATCCAAAACAGGACAAAAAACATTTGCTCAAAAAGCACATTCATTTAAAATTGAAACAAAGTGCAAAAGTCGGTGACTTGGGTTTACTTTTAGTTTGCATATTCTTCTCATTTCAACTCCTTTTTTAGTAGACCTCTGAAAACTTTGACGTTTTCATGTTTCCCAGTTGACGCGATTCCAAGTCAAAAGTCAATAATGAGAAAAATCATCTGGAATTACAAGACTTTGACACATGTCAATTTTAAGGAGACGAGCGAACATCCAAACATTTTCCCTTTGCACTTGAAAAGGGAAAAAGCAGCTCCGTGTGAATTTTATGCTGCTTCAAGCCAGCGTTGAAACTCACTGTAATTAATTTAATTAAAACTGGTGAACACATGACGTCTCGTCGCTCGTCTCTCGCCTCTTCTTTTCTCCTTTCAACTCTCATTTTCCGATGAATGTGCAAAATTAAACAGATGAAATAAAAATGAATATTGATTTGTATTTGTGCAGCGGGAGCCAAAATTGAAGAAATGACGCGAGAGCAACTCGTGAAAATCGCGTCCGTCGTCAACACGTGGCGCAATCACGAACAGAGTCAATCAATCAATTTGGTTCCAGATGAATCACTCGATTTTGTGCTAAAAGTTGAAGCGATGATGAAGAGTCGAGTCATTTGGCCCAAAACAAAACTAGTTTTGACTTGCATGTGATCAAAAAAAGACGGAAAGTGAATCCACGTGCAGATTACACATTTTTAAATGTGCTGCACACTTGGCTAAATTTAACATGCAGACGATTAAACACTCTTTGAGAAGGATAAAAATGTTGTTTTTGTTTCCTCAATTGCAGAATGAAAACAATTCACATGATTTTAGGGAATTTACAGAAAAAATATCTGGACGGGAGTTTGTAAATATATACGCGTAATTTCAGTTTTTATTTGAATACGCTGGCATAAAATTCACTTTTTTGTGGATTTTTCTGTAAAAATGGTAAAAAATGAGACTGGATTTTAGGAAATTTATAAGTTGTTTGGGAATGTTCTCGTAATTCAATTAAATGCAAATTAGCTTCTGTTTGGATTTCCCATTGTGCAACTTTGTTGTGTGTACTCAAAATGAGTTTGCTTTCAGATCGTTACTCCTTTTTTGTTTTTTCTTTGGAATTTTTCAGGTTCTCTCTCCAGTCGGCGACTTGGGAAACATGTCAAAAGAGTTGTGCCAAAACGGATCAAAAATCAAGAGTCTCGAGTAAATCTGAAACAGGTTTTGCAAAGTCTAAAGAGTGGAGCAAGAGAGTTGAGCGAGAGTTGGCTGGAAATTGCGAAATGATGTTGCAACTGAAATGTGGAATTGATTGGGAATCTGATGAAACTTGGATTTAATTCCAGTTTTAAATTGATAAGAATCAACAGAACAGAACCGCCTCATTTATTCCATTCCTCCTCAAATTCTTGTTCATGTTGCTTGAGCCATCATTAAATTAATTTATAATTTATAATGACTCGGACTTCTGAGGAGTTGTGCTCATTACTCGTATTTATTACCCAACTCCACATTCCAACTCAAACTCGAAAAAAAATGTTTACATCCGCCCTTTTAGTCCTTTTTGCTCCTTTTTATTGAGCAATGGACAAATGAATTTGCACTCAATCCAAAATCCTCGGGCACTCGCTCACTATTCACTTGTGCTGGTCAGTTTTTGCTACCTTTTTTCCCGCTTGTTTACCTCTGTGGATTTTGCATGAAAGCGAAAACAAACGAGTAAAATTCCATCAAAACAAAACATGAAAAAAACTGTGGAATATGGAAAAGGATGAGCAAAGTTAATGAATTGTGCACGAAAAAGGACGCACTCGGCATTCTTAATTGCGCATGGTAAACAACAAACAGTTTTTTTGTCCGTATTCACAATTCACAGCTGAGTCGAGTTGCGTTGCGTTGACTTGAGTTGAGTTGGGAATCGCAGTGCAGCAGCAGAGTTTAATCGCCACTGCGAATCAACATTAAATATTTTTTTATTTTTTATTTGTGCAAAAAACCTTTTGTTTATGCTGCTCCTGAGCTGTATCGCACTTATACTCAGCTTTTTTCTCACAGAGCCAATTTCAATGCGAATATCCAGATGAACATTTTTGACCATTCACCCGGCGCAACAATTTTTGCACGTCCCCACAATTTCCACATGGGGAAAAGCCCTCGGCATCACACCAAATAAACAGAGAAATAAATAAATTGGAAACGACCTCAAAATTCTATGCAAATTGGGACCATTTTTCCATTCATTTTCCGAGGTGAAACCAAAAGTTTGAAGGGAGAATGTGCAGACAATTTGAGTTGTATAATTTGATTTTTTCAGAGTGGAATTTAATCGCCAGACGAGTTTTGAGTTTGTTTCATTTGTTTCATTTTTGTTTCATTTGTACGTGACTTTTGCTCTCTTTTGTTCTGTTTAATGTTGCATAAAATGTTTGGTTTCTGCCTTTTGTCTTATTTAGTTTAGTTTTACGAGGAGCATCGCCTTCGTCATCCTTTTGATTGTCGTGGGAATTTCCTGATTTGATTCGCTTGAGTTTCTTGATTTATCACAAGATCATAATTACAGCGTTTATTTGTTCTCCTTGAGCCACAACACACTGGATATGCAAACTCGTAATTATCCATTCCCATTTGTACAAATGGTACACATGAGATTTACATGTTTCAACTTTAATTTTTAATATCCATTTATTTCCATTACTTTCCATTTTTTCCTGCTGCTCTCTTCTCTCTGTCTGCAAAATGCAAAATTCAGCATCAGCTGGGACCACCTTTCAAATTGGACAAAATGAGTTTGCAATTCAATTTTCAATGGATGCGAATCAATCAAATATCAAATGGTATGCAAAATCCAGTTCCCAATTCCACTTTTTACTCGAGTGTTTTGTGCAGGAAAGAAGAGAGATAAAGAAGCGATCGAGATAGTCAAAAGAGAAGCAGGAACTCAAAACTCAAAACTTGTTCTCGCAAAGTCACGATACGGACGACAATTCCTGTCCAAATCCAGTCGAGTCGAGTCCATTTCAGCTCAAATTGTGTATAAATAAATGGAATGCTGAAAACCACTCCACACTCGACACATCCAAGCTCAAGAATCGAGTAGAAAAAACGAGTGGACGAGACTGAACGAGCAGCAGAAATTAGTCCACTTGACTTTGTCGAGTTTTAGCAGCATCAAACAGTCAATCCTCTTTCGAGTACACTTTTCAGTTTTTTGCACAAAAAATCCAGTTCCATCTCGACATTCGCGTACACGTCAATTTGCATTTCCATGTATCTGTTCTGTTGAGGTGGAAACTCCTCAACTCACTCAACTCACTCACCCATTCACTCCATTCACACGTGGACCAAGTTGGCCAATTGATCAGATGCGATGCGATGAGATGAGATCCATATGCAAATTTAACGAGGAGATAAAAGCTGTGTGGAAAAAAAGTAGGAAGATTTGCAGGTGTATCCATCAATCTTTTCTAATCAGAATTATGCAAATGGATACATGTCTTATTGCGCACATTTCCTTTGCATGGGGTTCAAATTGAGCAGCTATTCAAACTGTCTGCAGTTTTTTTTGCGAGTGGAGTGGATTTGTGTGGAGTGGAGTTGCGTGCCATTTAACTGGAATAATCACCCTATTTTTTCCCCTCTCCATTTTTCTTGCTTCTCTTTCTCTTGTTCGCTGGGTACATTATTATTATCAGGATCGCCATCATTACTCCAGTAATTACACGGACGTTATCATCATGAAAAATCAACATGTTTAAATAGTAAACAACAACTCAAGTGAACTGAGCTGATGAAGTTCCACGAGAAAAAAAGAGAGAAAAGTTAGCTAAATACATTTCAGTGTAGATAATCCAGTTTTTATCCAGCTCCTTCACTCTTTGTATTTTATGACTGTCCAAATCTCTTATTCTCATTCACATTCGCACTCGCACTCCTCCACCCGACTCCACTCGGCTCATCGCCATCGCCAAATCAATCAACTTAAACCACAAGAGATCCAGATCCAGATCAATCTTAAAACGAGGATATTTTTACACGGGATTCTATCATCTGGATTTTCCCCATCCCCAAAATAAACCACACATATTTTTGAGCAGGGGGTCCGCGCAATCCACTCAATTCTCGTGCAATTAGCAAACTTGTGAATTTGCGAGGACCATCTGTCCTCTGCAAACAACAGCCACAACTAATTTATTCAACTTTACCACGGATTTCCAAAATCCTTTATGCAGTGAAATGAGAAATGTTTTACAAGATCCAGTCACGAGAGAGCGTCCTTCCGCTCCTCCGGATCAACATCCAACTGGAAATGGAAATGAAGACCAAGAAGAAATTGTTATTTCCGGAATTTCCGGCCGTTTTCCCGAATCGGACAATTTGGAGGAATTTCAAGAGAATCTGTTCAATGGAACTGACATGATCACAGACGACGGACGGAGATGGACACCCGGGATTTTCGGACTTCCCAAAAGAAGTGGGAAACTCAAAAATTTGGACAAATTTGACGCTCAGTTTTTCTCTGTCCATCCCAAACAGGCGAATCACATGGGTAAATTTAAATACTCGATTTCAAGGCAGCATTTCTACATTTAAAATTTTACGGGTGATTTTAGTTGAGTGCGAAATTTTGAATTTTGGCAGATCCGCAACTTAGGATGCTTTTGGAAGTGACACACGAAGCCATCATCGACGCAGGTTGGACCACTAGAGTTTTAATTAATCTGCTCGTAAAAATTCAAGTACGGAAAAAGTGAAATAGAATTTAATAGGGAACTTTTGAAATTTGTCAGGTGTGAATCCGGTTGAAATTCGTGGTTCGCGGACTGGCGTTTTTGTAGGAAGTTCTGGAAGTGAGAGTGAAAAGAAGTGGGTCAAGGACAAAAATAGTAAACACGGATACACACTCACCGGCACCACCAGAGTACGAACAGTTTCTCACAATATATAATTTCCACATTTTGGTTACCATGGTTACCATGTTTAATAATGTTTTTGAATATTTATTTATTTATTTCAGGGAATGTTTAGCAACCGAGTGTCCTTTGCCTTTGATTTCCATGGTAATTATAAATAAATAAAACTTGATGTTGTCATGGAAACGGGATTTTAGCTGACTCGATTGTTTTTATTGACTTTTATTGTGCTAGGTCCAAGTTTCACGGTTGATACGGCCTGCAGCTCCAGTTTCATCGCTCTGGCACAAGCTGTCTCCGCCATCCGTCTTGGTCATTGCGACTCGGCTATTGTCGCCGGAAGCCACATTTGTCTAAGTCCGGATATGTGTCAACAATTTCAAAGAATGAACATGTTGGCGTCCGATGGGAAATGCAGGAGTTTTGATGCGTCCGGATCCGGTTATGTCCGAAGTGAAGCAGTCGTTGCCATTTTCATACAGAAGAAACACGTGGCTCGTCGACACTACGCAACCATTTTGGCCGCATCCACAAACACAGACGGACACAAAGCCAAAGGTAACAAATAAAACACCAACGAACAGGAAATGAACTGGGTTAAAAACTTGGCTAATTTAATGTGGATTTTGAAATGTTAGGCGTGACATTTCCAAGCGGGCAGATGCAGCAGTCACTTCTGGAGGAAACGTACCGGAAAGCGGGAATAAATCCACTGGAATTAAGTTATATGGAAGCCCATGGAACCGGAACTCCGGCGGGCGACCCTGAAGAAATAAATGCGATCGCTAATGCTCTCTGCGAAGATCGCACCCCCGAAAATCCACTTTTGATCGGCTCTGTGAAATCCAACATGGGGCATTCAGAACCAGTAAGCGGCCTGTCAGGACTGGTCAAAGTCATTTTAGCAATGCAAAGCTCTGTGATTCCCGGAAATCTTCATTACGAGGCACCAAATCCAAATATCCCCGCTCTTTGTGATGGCAGACTCAGAGTTGTTGCAGAAAATATGCCGTGGGCGGGCGGGATTGTTGGTGTCAACTCTTTCGGTTTCGGTGGAGCCAACGTAAGCTCATCTTTTTTAAAATGTAAATCCACTTTGCATATTTTTCCATTTAATTCTAATCATTTTTTATTTTTATTTTCACAGGTCCATGTGATTTTAAAATCCAACCCCAAGAAAATTCCCGCCAGTTGTTCCTCTCCTTACATTTTAAATTCATCTCCACCGTTTTTAATACCGGTTTCGGGACGAACCTCAGAAGCAGTTGAATTCGCCCTGGATAAAATTAAAAGAGGGATCACGCAGCTGGAAATATCGACAGCTCTCGAACAACTCAGTCTCCTCCATCAAATCACACGGGTGAATATTCCCGGACACAATTATCGAGGGTTCACGATTATTGACAAAATGGGCAGTGTCATCACTGACAGTGAAATTGCAGAAACCCACACAAAGTCACCTCGCTCTTCCTCCTTTGGCACACCAGTCTGGTTCGTATTCAACGGGATGGGCTCGCAATGGGCGGGCATGGGCAGTGGGCTACTAAAATTAAGGGTGTGTAAAGAGTCTCTGGAAAATTCAGCCAGTATTCTCAAGGCTCACAACCTGGAAGTGGGGCTGGATCTCATGGACATTTTGTTGAACTGCGATAGAGAAACTGAAAACTTCAATGTACTTGAGTCGTTCGTTGCCATTGCTTCTGTGCAAATTGCCCTTGTTGACCTCTTGAGGTCACTGGACATTACACCCGATGGAATCATAGGACACTCTGTGGGTGAGCTGGGTGCTGCTTATGCGGATGGTTGTTTAACAGCGGAACAGACAATCCTGGCGGCTTACTGGAGAGGTCAGGCTATTCTAGAGTCATCATCTTCTAGTGGTCAAAAATATGGAATGGCAGCTATTGGAATGAGTTGGGATGAGGCGAGGTCAAAATGCCCCGAGGGAATTTATCCCGCCTGCCACAATTCAAAAGACAGTGTGACCGTTTCCGGGCCCAAGACGGATATTCATCAGTTTGTGGAGGCACTCCAAAAAGAAGGGATTTTCGCCAGAGAGGTCAATTCCGCTGGACAGGCCTTTCACTCGAAATATGTTGAGCCTGCAAAACCCCTATTTAAACGGTCGTTGGATAAAATCATCCCAGTTCCGTCCCCTCGATCCATCAGGTGGATTAGTTCATCAATTCCAGAAGGTCAGTGGGACAGTGACCTCGCCAAAATGTCGTCCGCGGATTATCATGTGAATAACATGGTCTCGCCAGTCCTGTTTCAAGAGGCGCTGGAAAAGGTTCCGGACTTCTCCGTTGTCATAGAAATCGGACCTCATGCTCTTCTGCAAGCCATCCTCAAGAGGTCACTCCCCAACTGCACACACCTCGGACTCTTGAACAAAAGTCACCCGGACAACTCTCTCTTTCTGTGCAAGGCACTCGGAAAATTGTACAATTGTGGCCTGAATCCCTCAATCAGTGAACTTTATCCAAAGGTGGAGTTTCCAGTCTCCATCTCAACGCCATCTTTGAGTTCATACTGCAAATGGGAACACTCGCAGTCCTGGCAGGTCCCCGACTTCTGCCCGGTAATTTCCAATCTTTTTCACCATGTCACTTTAAATTTTAACATATTAACATTTGAGTTTATGTTGTGATTGTTGTTTGAATTTCCTGCAGGACCGGTCAAAAAAATTTAAATCCAATAAAAATTCAAACTCTGGAGAAATTGAGCTGGAAATTTGTCTTGGAAAGGAGTCGGAAGAATTTTACAAGGGTCATAAAATAGATGGCCGAATCCTGTTTCCAGCGACTGGTCATTTTCTTCTTATTTGGCGAGCTTTTGCTTCTCTCCAGGGAAAACAATTCTTTGAAGTTCCGATCGTTCTGGAGCGAATTAAAATCTACAGAGCAACAGTTTTCCAGCCAAATTATAACGGCGACCCTGTCAAATTTTCCATCAACATTTTCAAAACCACCGGAGAGTTTCAAATCACGGAAGGCGGGACTTTGGTCAGTGAAGGACGGGTTCGTGCTCATCAGAGTAAAGTGTCCGAATTTCTGTCGCTGGATCCTCTGGACATGAACGACAACGGAGAAAAAAGACTTGCTCTGGAATTTGATGATATTTACAAAGAACTTCGACTTCGCGGTTACGACTACTCGGGTGATTTCAAGGGCATGACCAGGACTGATCCGGATGCGGGTTGGGCGGAAATCCAGTGGACTGGAAACTGGATTAGCTTTCTCGACACAATTCTCCAGGCGACTCTTCTCAACGACAACAACCGGGCACTTTTCCTCCCGTCCTATTTGGAAAAGGCCGTTTTTGACCCTCAGGCATTTCTCCAGTCACTCAAAAACATCTCTGGAGAGGAACTTGAAGATGGCGAAGAAACGGAAGAAGTGGAAAATCCAAAGAGTCCAAAAATAGTTTCTGTTTTTCACTACGAAACTCTCAAAGTCGTCGCATGCGAAGGAATTCAATTTCAAGGATGGAAAAATGAAATGGCCTCAAGGAAAAATCAAGCTTCTACCTGCAGCAACTTTTTACGCCTGGAAAAACTCCAGTTTACACCGTACTTCGACATGGAAAACATGTCACTGGACAAAGAAACTATTTTGAGTGTGTGTGTTGACATTGTGCTGGAAAATATCGGTGATAACCAACTAAATTTACTAGAGCTCCTTGAAAACAGTGTGGGTTCTCTGTCCCCCGCAGTTCAGTCCTGTTGCCTCGGGCATCCCACAAAACTCTGCAACGGAACGGCACTTTTCCTCAGCGACGTCCCAGAGCAAGACGAGGACTTGATCAAGAACTTGAAGCATTTTGAAATTTCGGTGAAATTTAACAAGAGTGGAGAGGAAATCAATTGGAAAAAACTAGGGATTTCAAAAGTTGATTTGATCATCACGAGTGATGAAAAGTTGTTGAGAAAAGGTGCTGAAATATTCGGAATGAATCCGAACCAGCAGGGATTTCTGCTCTACCATCAAAGTCAAAATGAAGGGAGTCAAGGGAGCGTGGAGCAACAACTGAAACTGGATGGTCTAATCTGCGTCACTCACAAAGTGTCAGAAGATGGCACTCAGTTCTACTTATTTAAAAAACCAATGGTACAAAATAACTCAAATTTGCCGCTAGTTTCCGTCATTGAAATTGACGCTCCAGTTCAAATCGCCAATTCAAATCCCAGTTCAGATTTAATTGTGAGAAATTACAGTTGGGTTCAAGAACTGAAAACCGCCATGAAAAAAGTTGTAGAATCAAACACTATTCAAAACAACAATGAAGCATCATCATCCTCAAATGATCACAGGATTTTCATCGTTTCCAGAGAAACTCGAGAGTATTCAAATCCGACCGGAATAATTGGCCTAGTGAATTGTCTCAGAAAAGAACCGGGCGGAGACAAAATCCGTTGTTATTTCATCCGGGCGGCTTCTTCCATTTCCTCAAATTTAAATGGCCTGAATTTCCAAATGCCAAATAAATCATTGTCCCAGATTTTACAGCGGGATTTGGTGATGAATGTGTTTGATTGCGACGGGAAATGGGGCTCCTGTCGATTCTTCCCCATTGCGGAAAAGGAGTCTCAAACTATGAAAACCGTGAACCACGCCTACGTCAATGTTCTGACTCGGGGCGATTTGTCCAGCATTCGCTGGTTTGAAAGCAGCCTCAAATTTCACCCCAAGGAAAACTTGTGCAACGTTTATTATGCAGCGCTCAATTTTAGAGGTAAACTGAAATTTCTTTAGTTCCTGTAAATGTTTATCTAGACATTGCGATAAAAGTTTTATGGAACTCTATAAATTTGTTTTTCAGATATTATGATCGCGACTGGGAAACTTTCTCTAGACTCGCTTCCGAATGGCCTTGGTTTCCATGACTGCACACTTGGGATGGAATACTCTGGAATAAATCAGTCTGGACTCCAAATTATGGGTTTTGTGGGGGCAAAGGCTCTTGCGACTACCGTTTTACCAGAAGCCGGGGCAACTTGGACAGTTCCAAAGACGTGGACTTTGGCTCAAGCAGCAACAGTCCCAGTCGCCTACTCCACAGCCTACTACGCTCTCGTTGTACGAGGGAGACTGAAGGCTGGAGAAAGTGTGCTAATTCATGCGGGTAGCGGCGGTGTGGGACAAGCTGCTATTTCAATCGCCCTCTCCTTCAACTGCACCGTTTACACGACTGTCGGATCCGCTGAAAAACGAGAATTCCTTCAAAAGACTTTTCCCCAGTTGAAAAAATCCTCATTTGCAAACTCCCGAGACACGAGTTTCCTGGAACACTTGATGCGGGAAACAAACGGGCGCGGGGTGGATTTGGTTTTGAATTCCCTGGCCGAGGAAAAACTTCAGGCGAGTATCAAATGTCTCGCTCAACACGGTCGATTCCTGGAGATTGGAAAAGTTGACTTGTTCAAAAACACGAGTTTGGGAATGTCCGTCCTCTTGAAAAATGTGAGTGTTCACGGAATTCTGCTGGACTCACTTGTGAGTGACGATCCGGAGCAGCAGATGATCCAAGACCTGGTGCAACAAGGAATTGAGTCCGGGGTTGTGCGACCTTTGACCTACACGCGTTATAGTGACAGTCCCGAGGAAATAGAGCGGGCCTTTCGCTTTATGGCCAGTGGAAAACACGTGGGGAAAGTCCTGGTTGAAATCCGGAAGGAAGAAGATCCAACGCCCGAGTTGAAAGCAGTGAGAGCCATCCCTCGGACTTACTTCAGTGCTCATCAATCTTACATCATCCTCGGCGGCTTGGGTGGTTTTGGTCTGGAAATGGCGGCCTGGATGAGAGACAGAGGAGCTCGAAAACTCGTGCTGGTGTCTCGATCTGGTGTTAAAAATGGATATCAAGATCTCCGCTTGAGGAAATTGAGAGACGAAGGGGCTCAGATCTTGGTTGCTACTAGTGAAGAGGTCACAACGACAGAGGGCATCACATCCCTGCTAAAACAAAGCATTTCTTATTTTAATGGCGCTCGGATCGGTGGAATTTTTAACCTTGCTCTCGTTCTCGCTGACGGGCTGTTGGAAAATCAGACAGAGGAAAAATTTGATGTGGTGTGCAAATCCAAAGTGAACGCCACAATCGCCCTTGACAAAGTGTCCAGAGTTTTGGCCCCGGATCTGGAATATTTCATTTGTTTCTCCAGTTTATCCAGCGGACGAGGAGCTCCAGGTCTGTCAAACTACTCTTATGCGAATTCGTGCATGGAGAGAATATGTGAGAATCGGAGGAACGATGGACTCGCAGGCCTCGCAATTCAATGGGGAGCAGTTGGTAAGAATTTTATACAAAATGTACTTTTTAGGTCAAAAGTCAAAGCTGAAGAGTTGGAGAGAGTGATTAATTTTGTTGTTGTTGTGCAGGTGATGTGGGCGTGCTGCAGGAAGACAAAGGAATGGGAAATGACGCCGTTATTGGCGGTACTGTGCCTCAACGGATCTCATCCTGTCTCGCAACAATGGACATTCTTCTCCATGAAAATGTGAGTGGGAATTCTCCGGTTGTCTCGTCGCATGTGCTCGCTGTCAAGTCCAAAGGGAACAACAACGGCGGTGGTCAAAATGGAACAGGAAATTTACAAGATTCAGCTGCTGGGAATTTAATGGAACGAGTTGCTCATATTTTGGGGATGAAAGCGGCAGACGTGGTCAAAGTGAACAAGCAGACGATGCTCTACGAACTCGGAATGGTAAGTTCTCCTCCAAATCATCAAATCCCTTTATTACTTGTTTCTGCATTTAGTGATTGCGAAATGAATTTTCTAAACATGAATTTGGTGTTTACATGATTTTAGGACTCGTTGATGTCAGTGGAAATCAAGCAGTTGATTCAAATTAGCAGTGGTCTCTCGTTGAGCACAGCGGAAATGCTGGAGCTCAGCTTTGGAAAAATTGAGGAAATCCAGAACAACATTTCACCTGCCAATCTCCAGTCAAACATGGATGATCAGTCTGATAAATTATCGCTCAATTCGCATGCGGATTCTGTACTCACTTGTGACTTAAAATCCAACGACGCTTCAGCTTCAGTGTCCATGGAAGAAGACGACTCGTTCGAGTTGATCTCAGAGACGCCGTACAAAGAATGTTCAGAACCACTTCTCCCACATTTCACTCACAATCTCACCTCAAATCCCAAGTATGAAAATAAATCCCAGTACAACGGAAACGGCCTCACACAAAATGGCCGAAAGTCCCACTTGCGCCTAAATGACATTCCACCCGCCAGTTCCAATTGCCTCTACAAGACCATTCGACAATTTGCACTAGTCTCTTCCTACCTCATCAGCGCCCTCTTCTTCTTCACGATGCACCTTCTCTACGTCATCTCCCTCGGCCTCCGACTTTTCGTCTCGGCGTATCTCTACATTTTCAGATCGCCCAGTAAAATCAGACTCATGACGCGGCGTCTGGATCAAACGTGCGCAATTAATCCGCGACTCTCCAATGTCCTCTTCACGCTGAAACTGGGAGGTGTTCCTAAAAAGTCGAGGATTATCAATGTGCTGGAGGAGCGGGTGATTCACTGGACCACGGATATTTCTCCGAGTGGGAAGCAACTGGAAAGTTATCAGCCGTACGAGAGACTTCGATGGAGAGTCAAAAAAGGACTCTTATTCTGCTACTGGGAAAAGGACGATGATTTTCGAGTTGTGAATCAAGTTAAATTCCGGGAAATCAACGTTGGCCTGGGAACGGAGTCGCGGGATTTGGAGGAGGAGTCGTTGAGAGTGGTGGAGAAGTACCACAACCATCGATGGGACGAGAAGAGCTCCAGACCTCAGTGGGAAATCCAAATCATCTCACCAAAGTACAGCGTCAATCATCCCGCGGATTCGAAAGAGTTTGTCATCGTCATCTCGATCCACCATTCCTATGGCGACGGCTACTCCATTTTGGAAATGCTGCAGTGGGCGCTGTGCGACCACTCTGCTAAATTCGTACCGCAACTCAAAAAGGAAAACTCGGAGAATCCCGAGGACAAAAAAAAGCCAAAGGAGAGAAGCTGGCGGGTTGTGCAGAGTTTAGTGAAATGGCACAACTTGATCATGGAACTTTCGAGACACTATCGAGAAGTTGACTACAATTTCAGCATGCGGTGCTCCAAACTGGATTCGCCTCGATATTGTGGTCTGGCAAGGGTCAATTTGACCCAGGTCAAAACGGTGAGGAATGAAACTGGCCAACTGGTCTCAGCCAACACCGTGGTGCTCACCTGCGCCTCAAAAGCCTACGAACGGATATTTGGCGAAGCTCGAAGAAGAATCCCGCGCAGTTTCGTCTCTGGAATGCCCTTCATCGTCTATCCAAATGAAAGACTGGGATTGTTGAATAGCGTGGCTGGGAATGTGGCGGAAATCCCTTTGAACATTCCAGACTCGTGGGAGAGACTCGGCGTAGTCCAGAGAAATCTCGAGCAGTGCTGCAAAAAGGAACGGCTGGAGATAATTTGGGAGTGGGTGCCACATCTGACGTCCATGATCAACCCGATCCAAAGGTTAGTAATAAAAATAACTGCATAACAAAATTCATGATTTAATGAATGTCGAGTAATTTATTAAAAAAACATGGTTACGCATCTAAAATAATCCTCGAGTACATCATGGCAAGTGAACTTTTACTCTATACAAGGTGGATTCATCTGAATTTTTGTTCACAATCGATTGTGGGGGAAAAAGTTTGGCGTAATTCATGCATTTTCATGGTAACGCACATTTTTTTGTTTGAGGAGAATGCGGAGAATGAGGCGACTTATATGAACTTGTATTATATCAACATCTGTATCCTCCTCAATTTTTATTCTCCTCAAACAAAAAATGCATGCGTTACCATGAAACTGCATGAATTTTTCCCCACAATCGATTACAGCTATTACAAAGAAAAAAATTCACATGAATCCACCTTGTATAGAGTAAAAGTTCACTTGCCATGCATGGTTCTGATAGTGGTACAGTTGTTGCACAGAGACGAATGTTTTTGGACTTAGAAAAATTTGATGATGCTGTAATAGGGTACCCTAAAAAGAAATATAAACAGAGTTCTGTTCAGGTTTTACCCCCCTTAATTTTCGTACGAAAATTTCGACAGAAATGTGTAATCATAATTTTAAAAAATGTTCTATGGAAACATTTAACTCACAATTCTGACAAATTTCTCACCAGAAAATTTCTGGCGAGTTTTTCGTCAGAATTTCGTCGGCAATGCAATTTTATAATAAAGTTGTAATGTAAGCTGACATGGTTACGGATTATTTATTTTTTATAACACGCCACAGTGCTCTGCGTCGAAGTCAAAAGTCAAATCGCTGATCACTGATTGTATGTTATGATATACAATATACGATATGATATACATATGCACGAGATTGTATATCAAGGGCTCTGAGATTTGACATTTGAGTAACGCACTTCAATGGATTCACATGAAATATTTTGCTCCTCCAATTTCACTCGTTTTTTTGGACCAGAAATGCGGAATTTTCATCATATTTTTGACCATATTTTTGTTTGAGGACTTATGTCCATCGTAAGTTTATTTTGAAAAAATCATACAGTTTTTTTTTCAAACGATATAAATCAATAATTCATTTTTCATGAAATCTAAAACAGGATGACGAAGAGGGAAAGAAAAATTTTGAGCCCCAAATTTTTGCGATTTTTCAGGGTATTGTAATAGAGTAAAAGAAAGTGATAGTTGGCGCTAGCGTCGAAACTGTGTTCAGCGCCACCAACGGTAACCAAGGGAGTTAGAGCAATGGCTCGTTTGTACATATGTACGCATATTCCCAATCTAAATACATGTAAACTTGATAATTACA
>JAQGBH010004245.1:0-17387 GCA_034698265.1 Sminthurinus aureus | reverse complement strand
CGGGAGTATCTCCTATATAAATGTATACAGAGAGATGCTCCAAAAAAGCTCCAAAACTGTAAAATGTTGAGAGTGTAGCTATGGTTTTAGGGTAATGCGGTTATTTCTTCTCGCATTTACTATACGAGGTTTAAACCAAATTTTCTGAGTAGATCCCGTTGATGACAATTAGAAAACAAAGAAAGAGACGCCTGAACTTGGAAAATAAAATAATCCCTTATCTTTAAAAAAAAGTTTTGTACTGATTATTTGGTAAATTTGGAGAGTTTGTAATGTTGTGACGACATTAATAGTCAGGTTATTTTAGGCAATTGAAAGGCACAGCTGAAACAAGAAGCCGGTTGCGAGACAAAACAGTTCAGTACATGTAACTTTATGTTTTCAAAAAGCCTCACAAATATTTTGGAATCCAAGTGTACTGGAATGATTGTTTGGTATTGACATTCGGTAAATAGCTTTTTCGATAGATCAGTTCCAAACCCGCCGTGTGGCGGGCGCTCCTACTTGTACACCATAAACTTGGTACAATATTTGCAGCTTTAATTGATGTAAAAAATGAGCAACAGGGAAAAAACGTAAGACAAAGCAGTTTCATCATCTAACAATTTCTGAATTCACATTCATGCTGCGTTTCCCTCCCTCCAGCATACACATATACATATAGTAGTCCAGTGTGCATTGTTCACATTAGTCGTTCGTTAGTTTTGCTGTCGGCATAACTACAACATGAACAACTTGTACAATGTACATTGCACATTGAACATTGTTTAACAAGTGTCCCTTTCAAAACTCATTAGGAAATATTAACATTACCTGTGATCAATGAACAAGAAACAAGAAACAAGAAGCATGGAATCCAGTTTACAACAACGGAAAAGTGCAACGTACAACGTATAATATGCTTAAAGTATTATATCAAAAACATAAGCAATTACAACAACTATCTACAACTTGAATAACATTTAATTGAATAAATGAGAGTTATTCCTTTTCTTTAGTAAAATTAAATGACACTACGTTTTCATTCCCATTTTTAATATACAGAACACGGTAAAAAAAGCAACTTTTACCCTGAACATTAAAAGTAGTAAGGAGAGAAAAGGAAAACAGAAAACCCTGCAAATTGTTTCCATGTTCCATGCAGAATAGGAAAAAATGGAACGAATAAAATTATCGATCTTTTCCTTTCTGTTTTTTTATTCCAACTCTTTTAAATGCGTGTGATACGGCAGAAAAGAGAAAACTCGCAAGCTTATGTACTTATGTATGCACAAAGTACATACAGATGTAAAAGTAAAAGTAAAAGTAAAAGTAAAAGGTAGTGTTCCTAGTGTTAGCAAGAGAAACGGAAGAGCTACGAAAATGGTACATTTTCCCCACTCTCTGCATGTCTGCTGTCCGCTCTTGTTCCAGGTACGAAAAAGTAAAAAGGCGGAAGAGAGAACACATATGCATTCATGTCGTGAATTTGTCGGAGTTTGTTTTTCTCGGCTCTCTCTTTCTCTCTCTCGCTTTGCTACTCTTTATTTTGCGCTGGCCAAGTGTAAACTTTGTCATCAAAACTTTCCTTTTCAGTTTACTTTTTCTTTCACCCTGTTTTTTTCTCATCCGTTCCGTTGAGCAGTGTGAACATTGAACATGCGAATAGTGAGTGCTTGCTGAATGTTCAATTCTCAGTACTCAGTTCTCAATGTTCTGTGCTCAATGCTCAATGTTCCAAGTTTCTGTATTTTTGCATGTTAAAAATACAGATACAGATATATGGGAGAATGGAATGAAGATATATTGGGAACAGAGAAGAAAACAAAGATGAAACTTGTATATATACAGTATAAAAGTTGTAGTTGTAGTTCTAGCCCATTGCACCACAATCACACTCACTCTCACATTTCATTTCCATTTAAGTGCAATACCAGATTTTAGGTTTCCAAAACTCCAAAACTCCAAAACTCTAAAACTCCAAAACTCCATTTTTCCAGGTCTCTGGTGTACACTGATCTTTGCTCAAGTGCAATCTTTTCAGTTTGAATCTGTCTAAATCTACAACTGGAGCTGGAACTGGAGCTGAAAAAGGGAAAGGGAAATAGAAGTGAAGGGGAATGTGAATCTTGACAATTTTGAATCCAAAAACTTGTAATTAAGCAACAGAACATTAGATGACAAGAAACAACAGGAATGTTCATCTGTCCTCTGTCTTCTGTATTCTAGAGTTTGAAGTTTGTAGTCTCTTGACGACTCGAGAGTAATAATTATAAACACCGTTCCGCTCGTTTTTCTCTACCTGAACTAAACTCAACTCGTATCCGTATAGAAATACTCATCCTATTTTTCTACAAAATGTCTCCTTTACAACCATCCTGTACATTATACATCCTTGTTTTATCCACCCACGGAACAAAAATAAGAGACAAAATCACAATGAGAATGAGAAGGAAAACGAGAATTAGAATGGGAATGGGAATTGGAATGGGAATGACAACGAGGAAACTAAGGAACAACAAAATGACAATTACATGTCCAATGTACCATCTACAAACTACAAATTCTACAATCTACACTTTCCATAAAACTTCAAATCCAACTTTCTCCTTTCCTTGCTTTCGCTGTATCGAGTCTAGTGTCTATTATGTAGTAAAAGAAGTCACACGCTCAGCACAAAACACAGTGAATAGGGTCTTACTTATGAAAAAGTAAGTTTAACGTTGAAAAAAGGTAAATTTTACGTTTGGTAAGGTAAATTTAACAATTCAAACGTAAGTTCTACAGTGAATTTAACCAAACGTAAGGTTGAAACAAACGTTAAGTTTACCTTTCGCAATGTAAGTCCCTCGAAACGTTATTTCAGGTTAAAACTACCGTATTTTTCGTTGTGTTAACCTAAAATCCAACGTTAGTTTTACCATCGGTGTTGAGCGTGCAGTTTCAATCCTGAGAAATATTAGCTAACTTTAATTGCTAGTTTTCCGTGGGTAAATGTGACTTTTAAGGAGTAAAACCCCGGTTTCTCGCCAAATCTAAAATGACTCCATTCAAGGTACCTAAATTTGTAAGTAGACAGTACCATACACATATACACCATTCTAAAACCTAGAAACAAGGGGTATAGTCTAGAATCTATAGTCTACAGTCTACAGTCTACTGCATATGCGATATAGTTGGAGTCAGGAAAGTACTTGAGAAAAAAGGGTACTGTAGAAAGTAGATAGTAGATAGTTTTGTAAAATATTAAATTTTCCTCACAACAAAAACAACAAAGAACCAGAAACAAGTAACAAGAAAAGAGAGAGATAAGGACTGCAGTGGAAAATATTCCCGGGTAAAAGTGAAAGGAGTTTGGAGTTTGAAGTCTGGAGTCTGGAGAGAGATATAAAGGTATGAGAATGCCTATTTTCAGGTGTGCTTCACGACCTGGGTATTGTTACATTACACTCTAGATTTTACACTCTAGATTCTAGACTCTAGACTGTGGATTCTGGAGTGTTTTCATTCTTGTTAAATATTTAAAATAGCTTTACACTCCCGCTCCTGGTTTTCCATTGTGGATCAGTACATCAAGGAGAATTGTTGTTAGCCCTTATAAAAGAATGAGCAAGTGAGCTGACTTTATAAAAGTGTAACGTACAACTTTTCTTGAGCGTGGAGCTTAAAGTCTAGAGTCTAGAGTCTAGAGTCTAGAGTCTAGAGTGTAGAGCATGGGCATATCAAAGTACTTTTGTTCAAAAAAATAGCATTTGTGACACGTGCCTTCATTTTCACAGACTACCGACTACCAAATTTTTATCTCATTCCAGGCTGAAACTGTGAAACCTTGAAGTTTACAATTTGACTTCACGTTTTTCATCCCAAAATTTTCAATTTTCAAAACGTCTGAAAATATCCTAAAAGCAGGAAAAGGTCAACTTTTTTGATTGGTGATTTGAGTGGTTTGGGATGTAAGTGTGAATATTTGAATACTTGAAGGTTTCATGAATTTACAAATATCATTTCCATTTTTTCCTTGCCATCGTAATTATCATCGTGAAAGGGAATTAAAGCGACGCGACAACTTTAATTACAGAGTAAACGTAGGTTTAATTCTGGACGTACATTGTACAAATTAAATATAGTTTATTGTGATTCTTCCAACTCTTAACCCTCAACTCTCGATTCTCAAAACTCGAAGCTCGAAACTCAAACTGAGAGCTGTGAGTTCGGTGACTTGACTTGACTTTGTTTTGCAAATACATTTATCCTTTTAATTCATTTTAATTACACGCATGCTCCTTAAAATTACAGGTCAGAAGATTACACATGTAAATATGGATAAACTGTTTGCTTGTTTGGTTGTTCGGTGTTTACATTGATAAACTGGATTTGTCAAAATGGGTATTTTAAACATTCAAAGTCCATCCATTCCGTTTTATCAGTTTCAGTAAATAGAGTGTGCTCTTTTTGTCTAGTGTCTAGTGTTCTTTCAATATATATTTTCTTGACAAACATGGAAAACGCGAGGAGTTTGTAAATGTGTTTGGTAGGTTTTTAGGTATCCTATGCCAATGTCATGTGTACATTGTGCATTGTACATTGTACGTTGTATCTACTACGACATTGAGTTTAGGTATAAATTGGAATGAGACAATTCCTCTTGTCCAGAGTCCAGAGTCCAGAAACCAGACACATGAGTATTTATAGAAAATTCCCCGGCACAACATTAAAGTAAATTGGAGTCATTATAAGTAGAGCTTGTACATTCTAGACTCTAGACTCTACACTTTTGCTGTATTGAATAATGTCGAATGTCGAGTCTTTTTTGTACTGTTTAATTGTAGTTGATGCAATGGCATGGAAAAGTTTGCTATATGACATACAATGCCACTGTGTGTTGTGTGAGTAAAATGACAGCAGAAATAATGACGGGTGTTGGTTGTTGGTTGGACTGCTATGGAAAACTTTTTTCAATATCAAGGCTTTCAATTATAAATATCTAGAGTAGATAGTTCAGCTTGTAGTTTGTTGTTTGTAGTTTTTCCTATTCCATTTCACGTGGTAGAAATAACTCGGCGTAAAATTGACCTATTTGATTCAATTTCATGCATTTACATTTTACACACAACATACAACATACAGTAGAGAGGAGAAATTAAAGCTGTATTGTATTTCCAATTGTATTTGTTTTTTCCTTTCACTTTTACCCTTTCTTCTACAACACAATACAAAATACAGGAATTTACTTTGCGTCTGTCTGTCCATACTGGTATTGATATTGGTATTGGTATTGGTATTTCCGGGTATTTTTTCCATGAATATTTTATCTTACTTTCTTTCATATTTTTACACAGATGAATATTGGAACATTGTACATTGTACTGTTTTCAACACTTTTGTGTTTGATACAAAATGTACACTGTACACTGTATTCAATTTTCTCAACGAATTTTCAATATTCAAATGTTCAATATGATGCGATGGTTAGGACATGTAGATTTTAGATCCTAGATTATAGATTCTATATGTAGGCAGATGCATCAACAATCAACATGAAAAAGAGAGAGGAAAAGGGTTGAGCGTTGAGTTTTTTGGTAAATTTTCCATTTTCCCATTTCCAATTTTCTTTTTACTACTTTCTTCTTATGCTACAGGATCACAGGATGTTCAATGTTCCCGCTATATAAATTCCCTATCTCTCTTTTCCACACTCTGTACTCTCTTTGCTACTCTATTGTGCAGGGAGGCAGTTGATTTGGAAACAAGTCGGGGGAAATTATTGGGTTGTTAGGAGAATGGCGAGGCTGAGTCCCCACGGACTACTGTTATATCTTGCCACATGCGGATAACATGGACGCAAACCTTGGCAAAACTGATACCGCACCATAAGTTGGATATTGGTTTGGTTTGGTTTGGGTTGTCATTCGCCTCTATGTTCTCTTGTTTGGATCGTAGACTCTAGACTCTAGACTTTTAATACTGGAATCCTCATGACTCTGTGTATATTGTAGAAGGTACGGTCGACGGTCGACATGTTGGCTTGAATGCAGTGTAAAAGGTGGACGTGCCACATAATACCCACAATCCACCACCTTGTAATTTGTAATGATATGCAGGTACACGGAAAATTTGACGAGGATCATGTCACTCGCATCACCGACACCGACACCTTGCCGACATCAACATCATGACGAGAAGGAAAAATGCCTGTTCCTCCAATTTCTTTACTGGGATCTCCTTGTTCTTGATTCTTTATATAATTACAGTTTCAATGACCCAGGTACGCATCAAATTGTTGTACCTTCAACATTTAACACTGAACTTTGAACATGTATGGTATGACTGTGTGAGAAAACAAGAAGAACAAAAGTGATTTCAATTGGAATTCCAAGTCAACTTTGAATTTGAATTCTAAGTCGGAATCGAAATTTGAGATAAAGGGCAAGGGTAAAAACATTTTCTCCACTTGAGTAGCTAACCTTGAGTAACAACCAACGGTATTGTAAATCCCGAGTCAAAGGCGAATCTCTAATGTGGAAAGTCGAACGTCAAAAGTCAGGAAAGGGTTCATATGGTTCACATTAAGGAGATGAAAAGTCTTTTACGTTTAGCTCCAGTTTTAGCTCCAGTTTTCTCCCCTCTCTGCCTTTTTGTCCATCATGCACATTTTGTGTACTGTATATTGTATATGACTACAAAGTAACGTACAACGTGTTCTTGTCCTGGTTCATTTTGATCTTTTGCTCTTTTATGAGCCTCGAATCTGGAATCTGGAATCTAGAATCTCCCGAGACTCGAGACTCGAGACAAGAATATCAGTCAACCCCACCTTATTAATATTCAATCATCTCGTTTCGTCCCTCTGTGTTGTCTACTCCGTAAACCGTACACAGTAGACAGTTTCTTTTTTACTGTTCATTTTAGAGTCAAGGTACATGTATAACATATGACATGTTTGTGCATTTTATTGACAAAGGGCGCGCTAGAGGAAGGAAGTAGGAAACCACATGGACGTTAGTTGAGCTCTAACTCTTGCTTTGCCTTGGATTTGGATTTGCCTCAGAGCTTGAGTTTGAGTTTGAAATCCGGATCGGCATGACCATCATAAAATAAAAGTCGAGCACCAAACATTTATTGCTCATTCTCTCTATAGTTCATAATATATGTATACATGTGAATGTTGGCTCGAGACTCGAGACTCGAAACTCGAGTCTCGTTTCATTTTACGTCTACGGTACGCTTAAACTTTGTACGGTGTACAGGTTGTGAACGTGAAGATTGGTTTGGTCTGGCTCTCATTATTTTTTCCCGAGCCACCATAAGAATAAGAATCTCCACCTCCATTCCCCATCCACAACCATATCCATTTTCATTTCCATCTCCTTCTCCGTCCATATAGATTGTAAATGTACTCGTACTTGTACATGTGCTGTGCTACGTGTCGACAGTCGACAGTAGACAGTCAAAAGTCGACACGGAGAGAATGAAAAAATATGGAGAAAAACCAAAAAAAAAACCTCCAACACAAATGAGTTCCAACTTTACACAGTTTACAATTACTTACACCCAAAATTTCGAGCGTCAATTAGCACCATAGTCTAAAATCTACACTCTACACTCTACACTCTACATTTTACAGTCTAGAATCTAGAATCTAGAGTCTAGACTGTACATTGTACATTGTACATTGTACATTGTACATTGTACATTCTGGATATAATCTGAAAGCAAAAGCAATGGAAAAGACAGAGATCAAGACAAAGGCAAAGTCAAACTCAAATTCAAACTACAACTAAAACTCCAACTCCAATTCCAAGTCAAAGTCAAAGAAAAAGTGGAGGAGGGAAATGGGAAAAAAGTTCTGTCTTCACCTAAACGATGAAATGAGAGGGCGAGAATTAGAGAATTATAGAATCAGAGAGCGAGAGAACCAGACTAAAGGAAGGGAAAACGGGATAGTTGGAGTTGGAAATTCAAATCCCCTGATGTGCACTCCACCAGTGAACTGAAAACGTGGTAAATGATGGTGGATGGTGGATAGCGAAAAAGAGCGAGGGAATACCGTCGTGTCAATTAGCTTCTAATTAGAGTTCATTTTAGCACAAGCACAAGCCTATTAAGAACAAGAAGAAAAAGACGGAGAAGAAGAAGAAGACAGAGGAGGCAGCTCCAATTCCAATTCGAATTCCAGTGCTGTAAAACTTCCCTCCGTCAAGCCAAGCCAAGTCCACGTTACATATATTAAATATTGCACAGTGGGAGGCTTCACTTCAATCTTCAGCTCATCTTTATGACTTTTACCATACCAGAGAATCCGAGTACGACTACTCCGTTGCCGGAGTCAAAATTATCCATTTTCCTCAAGGAAATCCGAGACATTTATGCCTTATTCTTTCCCCACCAATCTGTCTTCAAAGTCATTCAGCCAATTTTCATCCATGTGTGATTTGCCTCTTGTACAAAATACAAACGTCTACGCTCTCTCTCTCCTTTTCTGTCTGCATTTACTCGTTTTTCTTCCTCCCGTTTCTACAAGAAATATTGTCTCATTCAAATCATCCCTGATTTTTTCTGTTTTCTTCTCCATCTTGTTCTTTGCTATAATTTTTGTATTTTTCTTCTCCTCTTCTCTTTTCTTTAATTTACGACCTTTGCAATCTTGATTTAAGGAAACAAGAAACGGGATAAAACAAGAACAAGAACAAAGGAGCAAGAAAACAGATAAAAAATATGTACAAAAAGTAGAAATTATAGAAAGAAAATTGTAGAAACGCTCCCGATGAAAACGGCACACAGGAAAAACACATGAAAACACATTTATGTCTGTGTCTCATGTATAGAGTATAGAGTATAGAGACTCGAGACTGGAGATTTGGGATGCACGGGGTAAATTTTACAATTTTCTCCATGTCGTGTGTTTTTTTCCGCGTTTTTTCATTCTGATCCTGGAAAATTAGATGCTCACTCTTTCCGTTTTCAGCTTTCTATATAGAGGATAAATTTTCTTGTTGTCTTTTCGTTTCTTTTCACTCTCGTCACTTCTCACACCGTTTTTAATAGGAAACCCGTAAAAAGAAACAGAGATATAGAAACTTTTCTTATTTGCTCTGGTTTTCAGTTGTAAATAATCCATCTTACGCCTCAATACCTTCATTTTCCTCCTCATTCTTCATTCTCCTCCTCTTTTATCTTTTACTGATACTCTAGTGTGGATTTTAACATATGAGCTTTTAAAACAGATGAAAATTAAATGTCCTCCCCTGTTAACAACTAATCCATTAAGACTTTCAACGGAATCATTCATCAGCATCCTGCATATGTACACATGTTCATTCGGCTAAGTGTACGGTAGCTTAAAAAGACTTTCAACCTTCAACTAATGGCAAACACGGTGCGGGGGTAAAATATTAGCAGAGAAAGGACACAAATTTTTAGCATCATTGCTCTTGCTTTTCCTTTCTTCAATAATAATTCACACTAATGCACGGATTTTAAATCTATTGTTATTAGAACCCAGAATCCAGAATCTAGAATCTAGAATCTAGAGTCTAGAAAAGGTAGCAAATTTCTTTGTTGTTCTCGTGCTGTTGTTGTTGTGTTTACACGTGTGAGATGGGAAATGTGTGCAAAGAGGAAATTAACTATTTGTTTTTATCTTTGCTTGAATAACGTGTAACGGTAAATGCTTGATTCACTTTGTCAAACTCGAGCTCACATTCAAATAATTTGTACACTGTTGTGATTGTTGAGTGTACGTGGAATCTCCTTACAATTTACTTTTGGGATGAAATAAAATCCCTGTGAGAAAATCCAAGTAATTTTGAGACTCGTTTATGAATTCTAAAACATATCAAGCATCGAGCATCAAGCATCAAGTGTGATGTGCTTTAATGGAAAAGTGCAAGGAACTTAGTTATTTCAGACTTGAGACTCGAGACTCAAAACTCGAGATTTGGCAAAAATATTCTCAGAGTAATTTTCAACATGAATGCAGAAATGCATGAATCCACAATTCAGTACAGCAGGATACAGTGTACACTGTACATTGTACATTGTACATGTTTTGAGCCACAGTCATAAGAAATGAGTATAAGAATAATCATAATCATATTCAATCTTGTGGTTTCTATTGTGAGCATAATACTTGCCCATTCCATTTTATTTTTTGACATAATCATTTAGGCCTACGATTCTCACGCACATTCACATCCAATTCCACATCGACACCAGCACCAGCATCGGCAATGTACTGGCACTGCTATTCCGCACCTTGCCTTTTTATACAGTAGCACACGCTCTCTCTCTCTTTCACACACACACTCTTTCCCAGTCTCCCTGCCATAAGAAATCAGAGGCAAGTTGAAAACTAAAATGAAAATGAAAATGAGAAACTGTGCTAGAAATAAATTCATATTCACGGACAAACTTAAGCCATCATCTCACTTTGCACGTATCTCCGTACATTGTGCACTGTACACTGTACACTGTACATCTATGCAGAGGGCACAGACATGAATATTTTCACAATAGTTTTCAAACAACGCAAACATGGCAAAAGGAAAAAGAGGTGGAATAGACTCAAAACCAAGAAGAAAAAGAAGAAGAAGAAGACAGTGCTGATGAGTAAGATGTGAGATGTTCAATTTTCCCAACAAGGAGAAGACAAAGAAAATGCGGGCAAGAAATTTAATACATTTAAACCATATCCATATTCATAGGCATGTTCTGCATAACTACTACAATCTACACTCTGAATTCTAGATTCTTGAGTCTAGATTCTAGCGTCGACAGGGGCTTTACTCTTTACTTGACTCTCTACTTTATTTTGTCTTGAGTGGAATCTTACTCTCTCAACTTGCCTTTACGTTTCCTCTCTTTCTCTGTATAAAATGTTCAACTTCCGCATGCCGCAAAATAAACAAGTACAAAATTCACAACAAAGATTCACCTCAAATTTCCCTGTACAGGCTTTTGAATTTTGAATTCACAACTGTCTTGTTCCTTTTTCCTCTTCCTTCTTCCTCTTGTTCTTGTGTCTTGCTTTAAATTAAACATGTGTGCGGATCCACCGACTTGTTACTTATGAACCCGTATCCCTCTTTCTTTAAAATGAAAGAAACTTTTGTACTTTTGCTACGTTGCTACTTTGATACTTTTTACCGCGGAGAAATTAGCAGTAGCAGTAGAGAATGTATATGGGGTTGTGCGTATCTTTGAAAGTTAACTACTCATAGTGAAGATAGCGAATTTTGCACGGGGAATGGAAATGGTGAAGGTGATAGACAGCAAAAGAACCGCTGACTTTTAGTACGTATTTTGTATTTCACCGTGGGAATTTGGAATGCGTATAGTGTATACCTGATTCTGTATCCGTATTCATACAGTATAAAAAGGAAGAGAATGATGAAAGACGTGAAATTTCTCTGTTGATACAAAATTCAAATTACCACTTTGTACATTTTCTTTATAGTTTCGGAAGGAAATGAAACCCAAATGCGTACGTTGTGTATTGTGTATGAGTTGACAGATCTTTGTCAAGGATTGACGAAAGAACAGACTCGTTCATTTAAAATTCCTTTCAATTATCCGAGTAATAACAAAATGAGTAAAGCTTCGCTCTAGATTGTAGATTGTGAATACTTGCGATTAGTACGCAACTTGCTTACTCTCACTCTCACTGGATTTCATACTCCAAATTGAAGTTGCAGGAAAAGGAAGAGAGTAGAAATAGAACTGAAAACATTTTATTTTTTGAAATTGCATTCTATATTCCACATTCTACATTTTACACTCTACAATATACACGCTCATGTTTATATGCACATGTTGCTGAGGTTTAAAGGGGAAAGAGAGGATTGAGCTGGGAGTTGAGGAAGCTGAGGCAGAGGCGATGGAATGAGTAAATTTCATTTCTGCATCCCCAATGCTCAATGCTCAGTCTTCAGTGCTACATGCTGAGAGTCATTCGCCCATTCTTCTTTGCATATTTCTTCTGTCTCTGTCTCTTCGTGTCTCTCTCTCTCTCGTCGAGTGCTACTCTCTCAATTAAAATTTTCATCGTTGCGGATTAGTTGCGTCTCATCGAGTCTACGGGAAGTTCTCTCTGCGTGAATCCTTTTCCATTTTCCATATAGGGACAGCAACGCTGTGCGATGTGAGATTTGAGACAGAGCACAGAGCACAGAAAAGTAGTCAGTAGTCAGACAATCACACTCAAATTCAAACTCAAACTCAAACTCATAAGAGATAAGCTCAGTTTTGTTCACTTGCGGGGTGGCAGCTTGCCGTGGCCATAGCCGTTGTCATTGTGCATTGTACATACAAACAACAGGCAGAGCCAATTGTCCTCATCGCCCAAACAGTCAGACTCGTTGTGCACTGACTACTGACTACACACCAACAACACTGTGGCAAAAACTAAACCTAATCTTTATTTTATTTTCACTTAAGCCAGCCAAAAACTCCCATTTTCAATCTCTCCACTGGATTCTACAATTTAAAACTTGGAGGAAAGGGAAGCAAAAAGAGGACGAACAACATACTAGCTAGATGAATGGACTATTCTCCAGTTTGTTTTTTCTTAAAAAACACTACGATTGAAAGAAAACTCATCCACTGAGGAAAAATTCAAACTCCAATTTTTACATGTGATATTATCACGCACAGTCGCCCACAAAACACAAACATCAAAACGTCAGCCCAAGAATACACGAGTACACAAATGAAAATTTATTCATTCAAGCTTCATTCTCATGCTCATACGAGGGAAGGCGGGAGATACAAAACAGAAAGTCAATCTTGTATGATGTATGATGTATGGTATAAAGACACTTTCTCTCTCCGCTTTAAATCAAAAGGAGGGGATGAAACAATGTTTCAATTTTGAATATGCTTGATTTTTATTCGAATTCGGGAGACTAAATTTCGAGGTAGATGGAGAATGGAGATTCAAAGTAGAAACAGCGAGGAGCCGAGTAAATTGGAATGATGATATGATATGAAGGGGTGTGTTTGTTTCTGTTTATTTGGTTGGATGACTGGCTGGCTGGATGGATGGTTCGGTGGTATGAATTTTTTTATGGAGAAAATGACATATTGGGTGTTGTACCAAAAGAAATTGTTTTCTCTTTCACTCCCCTGCTTTCAAATCATGTACAATGTACAAACAGGAGCTAAATGGTAAATGGTCCAACTATAAAATCCTACAATCTAGAATCCTAGAATTCCAGTGAAATTCAGGAACCCACCAGAACAGGATATTACGAAATGCGAGAATGTGAAGGAGGAAATAGGAATGTGAAAAAATCAAAACTCAAATGTATCTCATGTCTTCTGTCTACGTGTCTGCGTTTGTACTGCAAATGTAAAAAATACTGACTTGTGACTTGTAAATTGTGAATTGTGAGCTGTTGGTTGTTGAAAAGACGACATTTCATTACAAAAAGAACGAGTTGAACGTGTAAGATAAGTTATGTTGGATTTTTAGAGGCTGCATACTAAACGCGCTGCGTTTTGAGTTGTGTGTTTTGAGTGAATCTTTTACTTTACTTTTCAACATTTTCCCCTTTTCCTGTTTCACGTTTCAGGAAAATTGTATTATATTCTAGATTCTACATAATATGAGGACTCTTTTGAATGTTGAATCAGAAATGTAAAATGTAAAGATGTGCAATTCTGAAAAATGTAGTGGGTGTAGGACATGAGACACGAGACTGAGATATCCTAGGACGCGTGTCGAGCAGGAAAAGAATCAAGTGCTTTTTTCACGAATTGAGAATTGAGCATTGAGCATGTTTTGTGTTTTGTGTTTTGTGTTTTGTGTTTTGTGTTGTCGGTAGTCGCTGAGCATTTTATCTTTTTCCACATTACTTTGATACGCTTTGTTGTTGTTGTTGCTTTTGGTTTTGGTATTTTTCAGTTGTTCACTTTACGAGTTGTAGAAACGTTATTTGAAAACAAGTAATTTTTTCTACTCTCACTGACTCTGGCTCTGACTCGGGCTTTCAGCTCTTTGTTGAATACAATTATGAATCTAGAATCTAGAATCTAGATGTAAATAGCAAATTTTAAATTGTCATGATTTTTAAACAGAGAATCTTGATATTTCATGGTGTTTGTTTTGACAAAAACTGAAATAGACGCTGAATATTGAACAATGGCTCTTATGTGAAACCTGAACGTGAAATCCAGCACGCTACTGTAAGATATCTAGATGTCTTGCGATGCTAAACATTGGAACGACAACTGCAAAATTCCTTTTTGCATACAAGCTAAATAAATAAAGAGATGAGCACGCAGAATGCAGAATGAAGAATGTAAAAAGTAAAAAGTACATAAATAAAAATAGAAATCACGTTTTTATAGAGAGATTATGCGTCTTTCTTCGTTCGACTCTCCACTCTCCACTCTCGGCTTTTAACATTTCAACACATTAAAAGTGCGTCGTCTTTTGCAGTCTCGCGTCTTTTCCTTTCTGTTCTGTTTACTTTTTCACATTTGTGCAACTTTTGTTGGTTATACCGACTACAGACTTTTAATTCAAGAAGAATCCTTTATACAAAAATAAATAAATAAAAGCTTTCTTCAACTTCCTCTTTCCGCTCTCATGATGAAAGTCTCATTCATCTTCAATTTGAAATGAATACAGAAATCTGAATCTAAATCTGAATCTCGAATCAAGAAGGAAAAAGCAAGGAAAAAAGTTGACAAGAAAATTCTACACTCTACACTCTACACGGACTGGAAGACAGCAAACAACAAACTGCTTTATGGAAGAACGTCTGTATGAAAATTAGGTTATAAAATTTGAAAAGAAAAAGACGGAAGAAAAAAATGGAGGAAATAGAAAAGAAAGAGATGTAAATCTTTGAAAGGTGTAAAAAAATGATGAGTTTTTAGATTGAGAATGACAAAGGAGGTTGCAAATGTAAGGAAATTGAATGAATGCTCATTTTTACACATGCTCAATTTTCAAACTCAAAAATGATATCAGTGTAAAAATGGGGAAAATGGTGAAAATGAAAAGGCAAGAGAACGAAATATCTTTAAAAATAATTTGATTACACATTCTATATTCCATATTCCATACAGAAAATCAAAAAGGATCGTTTTTTCTCCGTCTTCATCACCTTGCTCTTTGTCTTGGTTTTTATACTTGCGTTTTCTTTTTTTATCTTCTTGTAGTCAACTGAAACGGAACTCAACTCAAGACTCGTGAAGCGAAAAAACATGCGTATGTTCAACATGCATCAAATTTATGTCTCAGATTTACATTTACATTTAGACGCTGCAACCGTTTTTTATCTTGATTCGCATACAAAAACAAGTCTCGTGTAATCTTTTATTTTTATAGAATCTCGTCAACAAGGTTGGGACAAATCACTTGTTTTGTTTGCCCTGCCTTTTCAAATTCTCAGCTCTTCATGAAAAGAAAATTTTCCAGCCCTTCATGTTTCCTCACTTGACAATTGACAATTGATAAGAAACATGAATTAAGAATCAGAAACACGCGATGCGCATGGTGAAAGTATCACGGAATAAAATTCCAAGGTTATGTTGGTAAATTTTTAAACTCCTTTGGTACTTTTAAATCCAAATTTTGACCAAAACAAAAACATTTCTATTTAAATCCTCAAAACATGCTGTGCATTCAAATTTCAAATGATATAATACTTTAACCTAGTTTCTCTGTGCCTTATTTTGAGTTAGTTTTAAAATGATTAATGAAATGATTACTATTCCATCGTTGGTCACTGGTCGTTGGTCGCTTCCTATTCAACGCTTTCAAAACATGTTCAATGTTCAATGTTCAAGACTCAAGACAAGTCACAAGATAACAGGGATAAACAATAAACAGTACAGTTGAGAGTCGAGAGTAGAGCGTACGGAGGAGAGATATTCAGGACGGATTTGAATTACATGCACCAGTGGAACTGGCAACTGGCAATAGTCAGTAGTTTATTTAATCCGAGTCACAGAGGTAGAAAAAAACTGGAATCAAAGCCCAAAGTCCAAAGTCCAGATCGGAAATCGGAATCAAATATGTATCCTGCATTTATACTCGTACAACAAATACAAATATAAGTATAAATACAACTACGAATGCAAGCAGTATGGCCCCGTCTCTTTATTCTCTCAAACCAAACCAAACGCAACTCAACTTTGCTCAACTCAGCTTACTCTGGAGAACTGGATAAAAAATCGGAGGATAAAGGGTTAGAATAGAAGGAAAAGGGTTGAAATTGGTTCACTGCCTGGAATACAAAATGTATCTTGGGGATTGGCATTTGATATTCCAAGTCGATTCCCATATTCCTAGTTGAGCCTTCAAACTTGAAACTCTTCCGATTCCTCATCTATTCAACTTTATCTGCCTCTGCCTGACGACGGCCGAGCCGATAGCTCCAGGAACAACCAACAACCAACAACGAGCAAGAATCTAGATTCTAGATTCTAGAGTCTAGAATCCAGAATCTAGAATTTAGAACGTTCAACTTAAACTAGAGCCAAAACAAGGAAAAGCAGCAGAATCCGAACCAGCACCAGAGATTCACAATGCACGCCCAGTCTGATCGGATCCGATTGTTGACCAACCTTGCATGTAACATGTACAATGTATAATGTAGAATTTGGAACGTAGAGCCTTTACTGTAAATATAAACATGCATCCGAACGTGGTTGCAGATAGATAGATAGATAGATAGAGAGATGGTTCAACATTCAAGATTCAAGATTGTGTTGTGTACTCTACATTCTACATTCTACATTCTGTGTGTACTTTACATGTGCACATAGTCGTGTCATGCAGCAAGATAATATTACCACGTTCCAAACAAGCAGCCAGCACACGCACCAAACCCAGTCAAACCAAACCAAACCAAAACTCTGGGCGAATGTAAATAATTTTGAAAATGGTGAAGAGCAAGAGAAAATTTTGGTGGGTTATGCATATGAACTTTTGTGCTGTGTGCTTTGTACTTTGTGCTTTGTTCTACAAGTTGAAATTTTATTATATTATCCTACACGTTTTGCCTCGTCCATCTGTAGACCGTAGACAGTAGACAGTAGAGAGTAGAGAGAGGACCAAAGATGAAGAGAATGAGAGAATCAAAGAGCCAAAGAGAGAGGGAGAAACTGACAGACGCGTCGACGGAGATGAAATATTTCTCTGGGATAATAATATATTACGTTGTTGTGTGTTGTGTTGTGCTTGTACTTGTACTACTTCTAATTCTTCTCCTTCTCTTTTTGGTTCTAGTTCTATCCACTACTTTGTAGTCTGTAGTCTGTAGTCTACATTCTACATTGTACAACACTCCAATTCCCACTCTCTCAAAGTACTAGTACCAAGCTTCGCCAAATGTCATGAAGTAACATCGAGATCCTATGTTTCTTGTACGTAACATATTTTTTAGCATTTGAAA